>BSSO01000169.1:0-43170 GCA_030267885.1 Mesembryanthemum crystallinum | reverse complement strand
AATTTTACCCAAATTATACCCATGTCTTTATTTGTCATTTTACATCTTACCAGCTACTGATAACCAGCTAACTTTACCAAACATCTTTTATAACCAGCCAATACCACCAACTAGTCAAACCAGCTAATACAACAAGCTATCAACAACCCGCTAATCAAACCAGCTACCAGCTGATTGTCAAACAAGGCCATAATCTTTTTTCCATCTTATAAAAACAGCGATCCTTCATTACATAACTCACTGCCAGCTTGCTAGAAAGAGAAAGAGTGGAGAAGATATTACCCTATTCAGAACTTCTGAAAGGCACCCCAAAGACAGAGATAAAAAAGAAAACCTTTTTCCAAGACAATATATGACTTAGTTGTGGGGAAGGTTGCATACATCTCAACCTCCCTACATCCTACTATGGACTCAAGTCACAATGAGCACTCTATTATTTTGCAGTTGTTCGTCTAAAGGCTCATTATAAGTATCCTTAGTTTCAAAGAATATTAATTCAAAGCCATACAAGTACAAGTTGAATTTTACATACACAAAATCCACATTCAGTGCTGTCACCACCCCCCAACGCCCCGCTCCCCACCCCCCACCCCCCACCCCCACTCTTGGGGTACCGCCAACTAAAAGAAAAGGAAATTCACCTTTTTTGTAATTTGCTCAATACCACATGATTACAATTAAGTGGCTAATATTCAGCAGTCATCAAATGTGACCTTGCGATTATTTCACCTTAATCAAGCAAACCCTACATTAAACTCCACATACAAGAAATATATGGAATACAGTGCCCAGGCAATCCTAATTCAATCTTCATCCCTAAATGGGGAGTATTATTACTATTAAATAACTTGAAAATGTCAAGAACTAAAACATCTCACCAACCCACCAAAATCAATAACAAGGGTTTAAAATTGTAGAAAGTGAGGATACTGAGACTGGGAGAGTAACTAAACACTTTAGTAATAACATGCAAAATGCAATAATCAACATAACTAGGAATGATGAACAAGGAAAATCACAAATTAGGGCCAAACATCAATCACCAAAATCCAAAATGAGTACATATTTCGCCTTTAATGCATCAATCAATGACTTCCTTTACCTGGAACAGCGGGCGACGACGGAATTCGCAATTGGAGAGAGAATGGAAATGGGTTTGGGGGAATCACAATTTTCGATGGCACGGGGGCTTGAAGAACTACGGCGTTGGAAGATGGTCATAATGTTGTCCAGAAGCCTGGGTTTGTTCTCCATTTTCGCTGCTTACCTCCGTTTCTCGATTGATTGATGAATCAGAGCCGACCTTTTAGTGTTCGTTACTTCCTCTCTCTTTCTGTGTGACCTGCAATGGAGTTTTGGGGGGGTTTTATGCCCTCTGCAAGCAGTAACGGCTAGCGGCGTAAACTGGCAAGGAGTAACGGAACAATTCTGCCTTGGAGAAGAAGGCTATTGGTCCCACCACTTTGTTATCTGGTTGAATTTGAATAGGAATAAAGCTGAAACGGGACCAAATTAACCAGAGGTTAGAGGTGGTGATCAGGTGATGGGGTGATGAATTTCTTATTTGAATGACATCTAATTAAGAGTGGTGTTAAATGTAGCAACAAAAATTGCCGATGAGGTCTTGGCCTAGTGGTTAAGATTGAGGCCCTGGGTACATTAGGTCCCAGGTTCGATTACCCCCTCCCCCTGTTGTATGTAATTTATTGTACTGGCCTTTGTGCCTCCCTTGGATCAAAAAAAAATGTAGCGAAAGTGTAAGGAGTAATACTATTAAGTGCTCGTTTGGTTAGTATAAGAAGTGAGACTTCAAAGAAAGTACCAATTCACATGGTTGCAATAATAAAACATGGAGTTAACATGGAGTTAAGTACAATGGAAAGACCCCACCTTTCACTTTTGTTCAATTAAAAGACCTCATCTTTTTTTCGTTCAATTAGAAGACCTCTTCTTTCATTTGTTCAATTGGAGGACCCCGGATAATGAATTTAAAATCACAAAAATGAATTAAAAATATACAAAATCAAAAAATGGGTTAAAAGGCTGCGAATTTACTAAACTGTCCCCATTACCCCACGCGATAAAACTAATCTACCCTTACTCTAAGTTAAGATTCCTAAGCAACCTATTGACCAGTGAACTCCCCCCTCCCTTTGTCAAAATAAAGCTAACCCTCCCAGGAATTATCAAGCCCACACTCTCCCCAAAACCTTGGCGCCATTATTAGAAGTTTCAATCGGTCCTTCAAGCTGCTATAAGTTCGAGATTTTAGAGCAGTTTTTGGTAAGTTATTTAAATTGTTTTTCTTTTCTTTTCTTTTCTTTTTTTTTTTTTTGAGTTATTTCGTTGATATGTAATGTTGTAGTGGATGGGTATGCTTTGTTAGTTGTTGTTGATGGTTTTTAGTTAGAAAAATTTAATCTGTTTTTTAGTTGTTGTTGTTGTTAATTTGTTACTTGAAGGTTTTTAATTACTTTGTTGTGGGATTGGTTAACTTAATAAAAAAATTGGTTTGTGTGGGTTGAACAGTGTACTGAATAGAGGTAGATTGCTCTTATCGCATGGGGCAATGGGGGTAGTTTAGTAAATTCGCACCCTTTTAACCTATTTTTTTATTTTATGCATTTTTAATTCATTTTTGTGATTTTAAATTCATTTTCCGGGGTCCTCCAATTGAACAAATGATAGAATAGGTCCTTCAATTGAACGGAAAAAAAGATGAGGTCCTTCAATTGAACAAAAGTGAAAAGTGAGATCCTTACATTGTACTTAACTCATAAAACATGGAAAGTGGAAATTTCTAGTAAGTTTTACTTCCCCATTTGAGAAACTTTTTATCAACCAAGCAACTCACTCATTTCCACTTCCCATGTTTTATTATTACAACCAAACAAGCCCTAAGTCATAGATGAGTCTAACAATAGACAAAACAAAAAAATTGTGGTAATTCTTTCTATTGGTGTTT
This sequence comes from Mesembryanthemum crystallinum, assembly GCA_030267885.1. Taxonomy (NCBI): domain Eukaryota; kingdom Viridiplantae; phylum Streptophyta; class Magnoliopsida; order Caryophyllales; family Aizoaceae; genus Mesembryanthemum; species Mesembryanthemum crystallinum. The sequence continues at coordinate 40,205 of BSSO01000169.1, read as the reverse complement.
TCCTTTAATAATTGTATTCTTTATGAACCATACACAATACTTAAGAATAGTGCTAAACGCAGCCGTCAAAATTAAAATTATAGCCAAGTTTTACTCTAGATTTGCAGAAAAACACCTAAGATATATTTGAAGGATTCTGCATCTCTAACTTTCTCAGTTTCATCTTTTATTTATACTGCTAAGAGATGTCACAAATAAATCAAACAAACAAAAAATTTAGGGTTGAAGTCTTGACATATATAATGACAATTCCAATTTTAATATGCCCAATGATTGGGTCTAACAGAGTTAGGGAAAGAAGGGAAAAGGCAAATAAAAAAGGGAATAAGGAGACCTATGCAAATAGATTCAAATAACTATGCAGCACTGCACCATAGCGTTGATAGTACACTGCCATTAAATAATGCAAAGCCAATGAATAAAGAAATAACAATTGTTAGAACAATTAAGAGCCAACTCAAACTAATGATATCACACTTTAATCCTAATGTACAAACCTAATTGTGGGACTATCTTCAAATTTTGTCCCAATTGTATATTGATGGGGTTTGTATTTGTTGGATATTTTATCAATCAATCGATTATTTACATTGGGCTCCAATTCACCTGATTTTTTCAAAATTTCAAACCTTTTTATTAAACATATACACTGGTGTACCGGGAATGAGAGGAGCTGAGAAATTGAGACGGTGAAAGGAAGATTGAGGAAAGGGGTATTCTGGTCACAATTGGGAAAATTTTGCAACTTCTAATATTTTCTCCGGCTGCATTTAGCATATTTGAACTGAATCAACTTCATGGACAATTCACACAATTAAACCATTATCAACGTGTATATGCACAAAGCTCCAGGGCAAGAACTTCATGTTGGGATACACGAGCTTCTTGTAGATATAAGTTTGGTCATTTCCATTATATATAAAGGAAAATACCAAACATCGCCTTTGGGGTAATGGTTAACCCATAATTATCACTAGAATCAGAAGAATCTGGAATAAAAGAAATAAAGGAAAAATAAATACAATAAGTATTTTCAATACTAATTAAAAGCTATTAACACCTAACCATACCAGTTTTTTGGAAAACCCCCCTATATTTACTCTATCTCTTGTGGTTCTCTCTCCTCTAAAAGCTACAAAATAGAAGAAATGTCAAACATCACCGATAACAACAACAACCTACCACCATGTACATCTTTTATTTTGGTACCCACGTCGCCCCGCTCCTCGTTATTTAGCGATTGGCAAGATATAGACCTGCGAGCCCGAAACCCAGGTCATCCCTTGGGTGGTGGTGAACAATTGCACAACAAGGATGGAGATGGAAAAACAGGGGACATGGGAGAGAGAAAACATGTTTTTTCATGAAGAGTTATTAATGCATTTAACTGATAATTAATTATAATGTAATATATTAAATGATTATTACAATTAAAGGTAACTGTAGATCTATTTAATTAACTGCTTATGCATCGCCCCAGGGTGACAATTAGTCAAATCGATATTTAATTTTCCCAATAACAAACTATTTATCGATGCATCATCAACAATACGTTCAATCGTAAAGAAATCAAAGTATATATAAGTACACGTATATAATGACACAAACCAAATAAAAAAAAACATATGGACCAATTCGAATATGAAATTTTATTTCCAAAATAATCTAAAAATTTAAATAAGTTTGGTTATCAACTTGAATCGTAACCCCATTCCTAGAAATTAAGCCCCACGTATACATTTTTTTTTTTTTTCAGGGGAAAGATAAAATATATTAAATAAACGCCATACGGCATCTATAAATGAGATCAAATTCAACCAAGTAAATATCTAAAATACCCGAATACATTCGTAAAGAAAAGCTATCTAGCACTTGAGATACGACAATTACGAACGGCTTCCTTTTGATCGTTGTTTCCCACACAACCTTTTTGCGGAAGACCCTGCTAGAGCCTTGATGAATGTCTAGATTCGATATTGTAGACCACCTCTTGAACACGACGATCCACCGTAGTATTACCTCCGTCCCGAAAAGTTCGCAACTTCCTGAAATTGGTGAAAAACAAGGTGCCCCATTAACTACATTGCCATTACTACTCCATTAATAATCTATCTCAATTTAGGAGGTCATTAATATGGCTAAATATGTGCAAGTTATCTTTCAAATTCCAAACATTGCTGTTTTGACTTTCCAATTGCACCCAATTGACATTTAAGCTTACAAAAAATTCAAACTAACCAATTTCAATCTAAGTTAATTGTGGTAAAAAATGAAATTTTAGCCGCCAAGGCATTTCCCTCCAAAAGTTTTACACAAAATTTTCATTAGTCACCAAAACTTGTTTTCGCCCACCAACAAAGTGATTTCAAATTTTTTTTCCTACACTATAAATATGAATAACTTCAAGCCAAATTCCATCACATCAATCTGCAGTAACCTTTATCAAAAAAATGGCCAGCCAAGTACTCCTCATACCAAATTCTTCTCATACAGAATCCTCACAGGAGAGCTCCTCATATCAACCCAAAAAAAGTCTAACAAATAATCAGCGCCAAATTATTTTCCAGAGGTTATTGGAGGGAAGTCAAAATGGAAAGTTTAAGAAGGGTTCAATATCATATTTTGCTACCGAGTTTTCTGTTCATCAAACAACAATTTATCGAATATGGCAGAGGGCTATAACATTTTACCATTCTCGACATGTGAATTGTTCGGCCAATAATTATGTGGGGAAATGTGGGCGGAAACGGGTACAAGTTGATCACAACAAAGTATCAGAAGTTCCATTACGCCGCCGAACAAATATTCGATCCCTAGCGAAAGCTATAGATGCTCCAAAATCTACACTTCATAAAAGAATTAAGGAAGGTGCCTTACGTCATCACTCAAATACTTATAAACCACACTTGACAGACCAAAACAGAAGGCAAAGAGTCCAAATTTTGCCTGTCTATGCTTGATCCTTTAAGTGTTTTTGGAGGCCAGCCAAGGTTCGATGACTCGTATCAATATGTACACATCGACGAAAAATGGTTCTATATGACCAAGGAATCCGAGAACTACTATCTACTTTCCCATGAAGCGGAACCACATAGAACCGGTCGAAGCAAGCGATTTATGACAAAGGTTATGTTCTTGGCAGCTGTTGCTCGACCTCAATATGATTTGCTTCGTAACCAAGAATTTGACGGCATGATTGGAATTTTTCCTTTCATTTACCAAGAGCCTGCTAAGCGTTCAAGCAAAAATCGTGCAGCTGGTACGTTGGTAACTAAACCTATGATATCTGTAACAAGAAGGTGTGATTAGGACATGCATCATACAAAAAGTTTTACCTGCCATCTATGCTAAATGGCCAATATCAACTATGGAGGAAATAATTTTTATTCAGCAGGACAATTGCAAAACTCATATTAACGTTGATGATCAGGAATTTCTCGAAGTTGCTACAAGGGGAGGACTCAATGTTCAATTGGTTTGTCAGCCCCCAAATAGGCCAGATTTCAACATTTTAGATTTGGGACTTTTTAGAACTATTCAATCCCTAGAACATCAAGAAGCGCCTACAATGATTGATGAGCTAGTTAATGCCGTAACAAAAGCTTTTACAGAATTGCCTTTGGTGCAACTCAACAACATTTTTCTCACTTTACAAGGTTGTATGATGGAGTCAAAGAAAGCTGATGGGAACAATAACTACAAAGTCCAACATATGTCGAAAGCAAGACTAGAAAGAAATGACAGCCTACCCGTAACACTTGAATGCCTAAGTGAACCGGTTGAAAAGGCAACAACTTTTTTATCACAATCACCTTAGGTTCTTATGTTTTCGTTTACTCATTATGTTTTCGTATGGTTTTTATTTAAAAGTTTGTCCTTGGAATTTTGTCTATCAATAAAAGTTAGATTTATTATGGCTGTTAACTTTTTTTCCCCCATTATACATGTTTACTCAATTTGGTGATTGATTCAATTATGAAGTAATTAATAATTTTCACTTATTTGAGTGTTTGTTTCTTAATTGGTTTTGATTATTTATTTGGTAGTTTTGACTTCACAATGCAAATTTAATATAGAATTGCAAAGTTATGGGACATCCAAATATAGAAATTTTTGCAAACTTTGCGGGACGGAGGGAGTACCATACGAACAAAGAAACTAAAAACGAACAATACTCTCAAAAAGTGAGAGACAGCCAAACCCAATGAATGGGACAAACTAACTCTCACAAAAGGAGAGATTGAATTTATTCGATAATAATCGACTAAATAACTAATCGAAACAAGGAAAACGAAGGGATTGGGGCTTACCATTAGCGCTAAATCGCTAATGGCATCCCCTAGAACTTAAAAGTAGGGTTAGGATTTTTTCAAAGAGGGGGAGGGAGGGAGGGAGAGAGAGGAGAGGAGACGGCTAAATTATAAGCCCCACGTATACATGGAATTGACATACCTGGTTTACTTTTAGCTATTATCTTCTATTTTCCTTGTTGATGTAATACTTTCAGTTCCTAAAAGTAGTTTTTACTGAGATACATGTAAGCAATTATAATTATGAAAGTTGACCAATAGTATGGTTATATGATTTTAGTAGAGTTTAACTAAGGGAAGATTTCATAATCTTGTACGTGTTAAGACTCTAGTGGAAGCCTACAAATAGATCAGTAAGCCATTGCAATCGGTGTGCACTTTGAGATAGTTACTGAGGTGCTCGAATTAAATGAAGTTATCATGTAGGAGTTTTAGGCACTTAAACTAAATGGTGTACTTAGGAAAGAAAACACATAGTTGTGTAATCCGAGTCATATTTTCAATGTCAAGATTAGTTTGTTTTGAGTTGGTATTCCTCAAATTCCACATCTTTAATTCATATCAAGAAATTTTAGACCTAAGAATTCAATTGAGTATAACTTGGAAAAGTGAATGAAGATCGTGGTTGGGTTTGCTGGTGAACCATCCTCAGGGGACACCTTTTGTTTTGGACTTCTAGTTGAGGTCCTTGGGTAATCTGATTGCCTATCAAAGTTGGCAACTTTCGAGGTCTATTGATGTGTTGATGTGTTTTTTCCAAGATGAGGTGTTGAACGATTGGCAAACAATCATATTAAGGCAAACTAAAAGTATTTGTAATTTTGCCCTAAAAAAAAATGAAAAGAGGGGGGAAAAAACCTACAAGAACTAGACCCCAATGAACTAAAAGTATCACTTTAAAACCTTGAGGTCGAGATGAAGGTTTCAAGTTCAAGGGGAGGCATAAAAAAGCTTAAAGTCGAGGATGATGTGGAAAAAAAAGAAAAAAAATTCAACAATGGTCAGGGGAGGGGTTAGGAGAGAGAAAATGGATGGCTAACGCATAAAACCCACTCATGACACTCCCCTTATAAATCTTTCCATATAACGATAACTTAACGGCAATTAGGGGTTAGTGATACGGTGTTCATTATGTTCGGATATCAGGATAGTGGTTGCACAAATCTGAAAAAACAGATTAAAAAAAAAAAAAAAAAAAAAGCAAGCCTGGCACATGCATCGCCTGAACCGGTGAACTCTTCTCCACCAAAACCCCTAGCCAAAGCCCAGAGCGAGCTGTTGTCTGTCATCAAGAGAATCAAAATGTTGTGCTCAACATCATCGTTATCTCCATCCACTTCCGATAATTGCCAATGGCTTTTAACGACGAAAGCTAGGGCAAAGGCAGCCATTGTTGTTACCTCTTCTTCTTCTTCTCTCTCCTTAAAACCTCCTTCTCTCGCCTTTTCCCCTTCACTCCTACCTCTGCACAGACGCCGGCGACCCTTTTCGCTACAGGCTAAGAAAGACAAAGAGCCAGTGCCCACAAATTCAAAATCTCTAGCAAATACTGATGTTGAGGAAGTTGAAGAAGTAGAAGAAGATCTTCCATGGATACAGGAGAAGGCGTTGGATTTGGTGGAGTTCACCGGTTCCTTAACGCAGGCGATCCCCGGCCCTCGGGTCGGCCAGAGCTCATTGCCGTGGCTTCTGGCTCTCTCGTTGGTTTTTGTTGGGAGTACCTTCGTCGCTGCTGTTGTCAAGACTGTTAAGAAGTTCAACTCTCCCAAACAGAAACGCCGTAATTTGGTATCATTTCTCTTCAGTGCTCTCATTTGCTGAATTAGGTTTAATTGTCTCATGGTTGTATTGTATTGGATTTGCATTCATTATGAAGGGAAGGGACTAATTTGGATGCATATGCTTCATCTATTGTATACTCCTATATCGAATGAAATAGACAAATTTAAGGAAAAGGTTTGGTCCTTGAAGACTTCATGCCACTTAACTACATAACCTATTAGAAACAAGCTGAAGTCTAGTCTGTTAGATGTTGTTGGTGGCGGACTTAGGCGTGTGTGGCCTCGCCAATAGGGATTTCAGGAAGAGGGATGTGAGAACTGAGAAGGGAGAAGCTAAAACTTTCGGAGGTGAAGGATTTCAGGAGGGATGTGAGAACTGAGAACAGAGACGATAGAACCCTCACAAGTTTGGCCAAATGCACCTTTAGTCAAATAGTACAAGCTTCCGAATTGATCAATATGTTTTGACCATTCATGTGGACCTAAGTGCCATATGATCCTTTGTGGCATTGGCCTTTCGACACTTATGCCATTGACACAATGTTGGTCCCTAACCTCGCTTCCTTCACCAATGTGTGCTGTCCATCCAATTACAGTACAATTTGTGAGGACATTCTCAATAAATGGCATTAAAGCAAATATAGAGAAAGTCTTGGAATCATTGTCATGTGCTAGCTGTTCCATGATGAATCTCACGTCATATAGGATGAAGAGAAGTTTTTTGAAATAGAGATAACAATATGTTTTTCAGACTAGTTCACTTACATGTGAGGGTGGATGTATATCAGTTTATGTTCTATGCATGGTAACTATCGTTATAATTTGCTTGGCTCAACTTCACTCTGATTTGATTTCTACAGCTTGATTGAGGGTGGCAATCATGAATCATGTGATAACCTGTTTATGATGTGCTTCCTTTTGGCTTATAGAGGAGACGTTTGGAGGAAAGAACTGATAACTGGGTTTTTAATGCAGATCAACAAAAATCAGACTATAATCAAATCAATCGATGAGTTGTTCAAGAAAGACAGAGAGGAAGTACAACAATCAGCTTTACAAGATATCATGAAGAAGGTGAGAAGTAAACACTAAAAAAATTGTAATTGTTCAGTCAAAAAGAATAAAAGAAATTAAAATGCATGCCTATTTGAAATATGTAGATGTAAAAGTTTAATAGCAAATTTGGCACTCAGTATAAGCCATGATTGAGAAGCTATTGTTTAAGTCATTTTAAGCTACATTGTTTGTTTCTTTAAATTTCAACTTTTCACCAATGTTGCTTATTTTTTCAAGATTGTCACTGATACTGTGGCACATTGTCTTCAAACTAGAAGCTGATATTTATGCACTTTCATGTTCCTTAAAAAGTAAACTGGTTCAGCATGTTTCTTCCATATTATAGTGCTGAGTTCTAATAATTTGTCTGCTTTACCAATCCTATAAATGTGCTGGTTTGTGTTTTTGATTGCCAACTATGTAATGAATGGAGAACCAGTGATAGCTATTACCTTTAGGTCTGTATAGTTGATTGAGGACTTCGTCTTCCCAATCTGTTACCAAAAGTATTCTAAATATTTGAAGGCACTCCTTTCCTGGCCTAGGTTTGCCTAACTTTTACCTTTTGGAATAAAAGGTTCCTTTTTCTTCTTGTTTATTAGTTTAGTCAAGCAAGAGAAAAAACGTCTTAGGGCAGCCATACAACAACAGTCAACAACCATGCCCTACCACCACCTCTCCTAAGTTAGTAGTGGCCTCTGTCCGTCTCTCTTTTCTTGGGCCACTGAGCAGATCCATCTCCTCTATAATCATTTATGGTCAAGGTGGGGTGAGGAAGGGTGAGAATGGAGAGAAAAGTGTAGCCAGCTATAAAGCTGTTGGTCCAGAGAGGGAGGTAAAAGTTCTGATTTTGAGGTATAATTAGCAGCTTCAGGTAGCAGTTTTGGTTGTAAGGAGATTCTTAAACTGTAGGTGGTTAGGGGATCTTGGGAGACGATTGTTGATGAACCTAAACATGTTACTGAGGATAAGGGATTAAGATCACATACTTGTGGACTGTGAATCCTGTTCCCTTTGTTCAGGGACTCTTGAAGCAACTTGTGTTGTAGGGCCTAGGGGAATTGTTTTTTAGTTTTTGAAGTAAGAAGTAAATCTGCGTGGGTTATTAGCAGAAAGGGAGGAATGCTATGAACTTGTTACAAGTTTGCTTCAGCAAATTAGTAATTTTTTTTAACTGTCGAAGTCTCATCTCTTGATTACAAACTCTGGCTGGAAGGTATTATCTTTTTCAAATTTTTTTNTGTGGGGTTAAGGTACGAGGTTTGAGGAGAGGCAAGCAGCAAGAGTTGCACTGTCTTTTGCAAAGATGTCATCTAGTTGGTTATACTAGAGTTAGCCTCTCTAAGGCAGAGCTCCACCTTCATCTCCGGATCACCAATAAGTTCCCTGCAATCAGAGAGGACGTTGAATTAAGAGTTGTCGTGGATTCTTCTATGAGTGATACACCATGGAAGAAACTGAGTGGAATAATGTTTTTTCTCCAGTTTTTTTGTTTGAATAATTTGAAGTCCCTGTATGAGCTAAGATGTCTCAGCAAGGGAAACAATTCATTGATAGGATCCACCCAGCTGAAGGTTGTTCCCATTTGATGATAATTACAAGCTTTTTTGACCTGCCGGAAGGGTTGCCACATGTTGATCAATTTTTTTAAGCCTGAAGTTCAATTGTTCTTAGCCAGTTTGGCTGAGAAGACAAATGCGTTTCTATTTTTCCAGATAGACCACCTAATTAGAAAAAACAATAGTTTTCTGGTTTAGGTTATTGTGAGTTTTTACCGAAGCCATGTTATCGTGAAACCAAGTCTTCAAGCTAAAAGTTAGAAAAGGCATCATTAGTAGCATTATTGAGCACATTTTTTTTATAACCTCATATCACTCCCATTGCAGAGAATCTTTACAGCCTTTAGAGCATAGGTTGTGAAGATTGCTAGGGATGATATTACTTTGCCAATGCAGTTCTGTCACAAGCTTATCAAATGAAAATAGTGAATATTAGGAGGGTTGTAATCCTTGGAATCTAGTTTAGAGAAACCTCATAAACACCATTCTTGACGTAGAACTAGTAGGCTTCTGCTGAAGCAAACGTAAGATCCAGAAGTCTTTTCTATTTGAGTTAATAGGCTATAATTTGTATTAAAATACCAGGCAAGACGTAAAGATATCATAGGCTACTTGAAACAATCTATTCCCCCAAATCTTGATGTTTTACCCAGTATAGTCTATGATCCAGATTTATTTATTTATTTAACAAAAGCTTCCCCTTGCAAAGGTTTGCAAATAAAATTAACTATTTTGTTCCCATGAAGCACATCCTTATGTCTTTGCACTCTGAAGGCATAATTATTTGCTAAGTTCATAATTTTCCAACACTGTTTAATCATGTTCACCTTGTTCATTATAAAATATTGATTTTACTGCCCTAAATATAAGGAGAAAAAGTTGCAACATTGCAATCAGACGCAATTCCTTATCAAAATTAATCTTTTGCCCAGTCAAGGAAGAGGTCATAAGCAACAAGCTAGTCTGATAGCTGAAGGTTCCTCTTGCCTATGGTGAAGTGGGGGTGGGGGTGGTGGTGTCCAGTTGACCTCATACCAACTCTGATGAATGAACCTAGAAACAATCTTCTTATAAAAGATGAAGAGGAACAGAATAGAGATTTCCCTTGTCTATTGTCCCTAAAGAGAAGGAATCTAGCAAAGGTGTTGCCATTTATAATCAGTGGTGATTCTTACCGAGTGATTAGCAAAATTGAGGTCATGAAGGCATTTATAAATGGAATCCTGTTATAAGTCTTTCTAAGATTGATTTTTAAGGCAAATTGACCTTTTTCCCCTTCTTTTTTTCTTCTTCATGGAATGATGGATTTCAGTGGCTACAACCATATTAACCTCAGAATTTATGCATTTTATTAGGAGATAAATAATTGATTGGGCCTCCAACCATCAGCTTGTGAAGGAACCAACCCAACCAAAAGCTTAAGCTGATGGTTGGAGGCCCAATCAATTATTTATCTCCTAATACGCCCCCTCACGCGAATACCCTTTGGGCTTGAAGCGTGGATGATGCACAGGCCAGCCTACCTTGTGCTTAGAGGCTCAACTATACGAGAAATCTCAACTATAGGAACAAGGGGGCTTCCCAGGATTCGAACTTGGGACCTCTTAGTCACGGAAGCTCTGATACCATGTGAAGGAACCAACCCAACCAAAAGCTTAAGCTGATGGTTGGAGGCCCAATCAATTATTTATCTTCTAGCACATTTCATGAAGCTGTTTTGGTTTGGTGAAATTGAATCCTCTAGTAAAGGTTGATCCTATCTATCAAATTTTTTGGTAATACACTTGTTGATGGTATTGCAGACCCCAATAAGTCTTAACTGTTTTGATGGCCTGGAATTGTTCATTTAAGAGATGTTGATGATGGCACATGGACAAAGGTGAAAAGGTGTGGTAATGGCTCCTTAAAAGACAGCTAGCTACCAGTACCAGCATCTGGGTAAAAATAAAGCACAAGAGAAGGAAAAAATCTTGGTTAACGTCAAGATGGTTGATTCAAACAAAAAAAATTACTGCGTCGCTTATTCAATTTTCTTTTTGGTTGATCATGCTTAGTTTAACCTTAAACTCAGAAACTTGAATGTTACTTTCGGAAGAGATAGGTTATTGGAACAGAACTCTCAAATGAACAATTTGTAACATTTTGATCAATATCTAGCTCAAAAGATTTCTGCTGCTGGTTAAGTCTTTCTCGGTAAGTGGCACTAAGCTCAAAGATGGATGATTGCTGTAAGAATAGATATCTCATGCTTTATTCTCAACCATGGTGCTTATAAATTGTTTATCCTTTGTTTTTGTCATTCAATTATACCTACATATCCTATAAAGTTGTAACTTTTGTCATATGATGGAATTTTTATCTCATCCAGACAGATTCGAGCATGGAGGATATTCTGCGGAAATACATTCGGTATGCTCTAAATGAGAAACCATTCAATGGAGACATGGTTGGGGACTTAATTCAATTAAGAAAAGCGTCAATGATGACTGATTCGGAGGTTGCTCAGATTTTAAATGAAATATCGAGACGAATAGTGAAAGACAAAGGTACGAGGCAATGCTCAACCTAATATACATTGACGGTGTGAAAATTAGCTAATACTATAGGATCTTAACTGCCTCCGATCTACCTTCTTGAGTCTTTGGTTACCTTTATTGTGTGAAAGTTAGCTAATGCTATAGAATTTGTCTTGCAACTTGCTTCTCTGGTCTTTATGCCTGTAAAGCCCCCAATTTTAGATATATGATTAGTAATAGATGATTCTAATTATTTACCATTATGACTAATAACTACCTCACTTTTAGTAGGTACTTCCACCAAATTTTAATAGTTATACAACCATATTGAAAGGATTACCATGGTTGTGCAATAATTAGCTAATGCTAAAGAATTGCAATTTGTTTTTCACTAGTCCTTATACTTGTAAGTTGTAATGCCCCCAATTTGGAAAAAGGTTCAAAAAATAAATAATTCTAATTATTCATTATTAACTACCTCAATTAGATAGGTATTTCCACCAAATTCTGAATCTTTATATAATCATCTTGATATAATATATATATCTAAAAAGTAGAATCAATTTAAAAAAATTCGCAGCATAATTACGGTCACGCCTGCATATTTAGCCCCAGATATGCAAGACACAATTAAACTTTAATAGATGGATGCAGTCACTAGTCATTTCCCTCACGCGTGTTTTCTTCGCCTAGATAGACATGACAATTAACGGGATGAGCAGAAGCCGACCAAGTACCAAATTCAGATCATAACAATACACAACACACAAGATCACAAATTTTCACTTGTTTATTAACCTCACCTCTCACTTTATAGTCTACAGACTGTTCACACAAGACAATATAGGAACCCTTTCACTTGGATATATGACAACCAATCCTTAGTTCTACAGCAATAGGAACTAGGAAGTATGGAGAGATTGAACTAGGCGAGGGATTTATTTATTCTATACCAATCCTTTGCAGCTCCATGGGAAAAGACCCTTGACTTGCACTTGTCACCGCATAGGCACACATCAGTAAAAATACTGACTCAGCACCTGACAAAAATTATTACAGAATATGTATACTTCACAACAACTGTTAAACTCGCTTTTAACAGCCAAAATTAACACTGACCAAGTTGATGCTGTGAGGAAATTCTCTAACTAGTCCTTTTCATATATATGAATGTTCAGGTATCCGTGCTTTTTATTTGTGTGATACACCTTTCCACGGACCCTTCTTGCCTTGTCGTAGGTGGAAGCCTTATGAGAGGCACTGGAATGGTGTGGATGAATGTAGTCTACACAGGGATTTTTAAGAAAAATTCTTGTTTGAAAGGTGTACTTGTCAATTAATTTGTTGGTGTTTGGCAAATTGAGACAATAAGTTTGGCTTCTAAGAAAGCTTATATTTACAGTAGACTAAGATAACTGCCGTTGTAGTGGTCTTGGAGTTTGCGATGTGGCTTTTCATCTGTTCTGTGTCATTGTGGGCTAGAAAGCATGGCTGTAACAAAACTGCCTTCCAGCCCTCCTTCCGCCTTCTCCTAGCTTTCTCTCTCCTCATCTGTTAGCACACTGCTGGTGACTACTCTTAAATTGGCATTGCTGGTGGTTGCCCTAAATTTCCATCTTTGTGAGGGAAAGAAGAAGTTACAACCCCACTTGAGCATTAAAAAAAACGAGGTGGATCATAAAACCTTGTAGATTTATCGAGAAGGTGGGGGACAGACAAAAAGGTCAATGAATATAGGCAAAATAGACTCATTGGAAAACTTCGGTGCTCGAGGAAGGCCATGTATTAGAATTGTTGCGACAGGAGTTTTATGGTGTTAGTAAGACAGGAGGGTGACAAGGGAGTGTAATTTGGTCTCTTTCAGTTTCTTTTCATTCTTCTTAAATAAAATATACAGTTGATTAACTTTTAGAAATATCATTAGCTAGGCATGTGCAGTGCACAAGACCTCTAATAACAGGCGAATAAAAGACTACCTAAATATGTTTTCTCAATGACCAGATTATCTCTAATAGTATTATTTTACTTTACATAACTTCTCATGGTTATGATTTATGAGTTTTTCGGTGATATACTCTGGGTATCAAATATGACAATACATATCTTCTACTTCTCCGTAGTAGTTGGGATACTTAGTTTACATATGTCAGTGGAGCAATAAGTCACCAAATTCCTTTTATTCAATGCTATTCTTATCTTTTGATGTTGGTATATTTGATTGACAATTGGGTTCAACTGGAATACCTCTTCATTACATCCTTTTATCTGTTTCTGATAATATGAGTTTTCGAATATTTTCTTACTTCATATTGTTTTTAGGTCCTGTTGTCATGGATGCTTCTGGTTATTCTGAGAAGGGTTTCAAAAGAAAACTTGCCGTGCAGGCGCTTTTCGGAAAAGTGTTCTATCTATCTGAGGTAAGCAGTAAACTGCTGTTTTAGTAAATTATAACCTTCGGCTAGTTGTCCTGCTTTTCTACTTTTCATTTTTTTTTAAATCTCACCTGAAAAGGCCAAACCTTCACTCAACCTTCTGGGGGAGCAAAGTATAGCCACACAAGCCTGCCACTTTGGTGGGGTCTGCTTGTTTTTCCACTTCTAAAACATACAGTTAAGAGGATAGTCATAGAATTGGCTCAAGTCAATTCCACCTCCTGTCACCACCTAGTTTTGAAAGTTTTGATATTACGCCTTAGCCTTGATGGATAAAGTCTCAGAGAGGTTGTTGCTCAGGAGGCAGGAAACTGCAGCGAAAAGCCTTTTCAGAAAGGACAAGTAGTAAATGAAAAGAAATAATCAGTAGTAGTTCAAGTTTATTTTGAATATAAACAGCGATAGCGCTAAGCGGGAGCCTTGTGAGACTGAGAGGCATTGGGCCAATTATAATGATAAATAGCGATGTCTAAGAACTATATCAGCATTTGCATTTAAGAGATGATAAATCATACTGTACAAAACAAAGCAATTTAGCTGTTTCGTATTTTTTGTGAAAGTAACTGACAATAAGAAAGAAAGATTCAGAAAGGAAATTCCTAATTTGTTTTGACCCTTGTAAGTTGTAACATAAGATTTGTGGAATATTTGTTAATAGGTTTCGAAGTCTCAAGTAATTGTGCTTCAATTTTAATCCCTTATTTTTTGGATGTATTTTGGAGCAGTTGCCAGAGTTTTGTTCAAGGGACAGTTCTTTGATCGTGAAGGAAATATTTGGGGTTACAGAGTAAGCCTCTCATTTTATGTTGTGACTTGTAAGGGATTTGAGGGATTTGGGTTGTTCTCTTCATGCAGATGCAATTGCATGTCCTAAGTTTCTTTGTTAATTTTTCCAGCGATGATGCAGACAAGCTACGGATACACACCGTGTCAGATGTTGGAGACATGGAAGCCCTTGAGAAGATGGTTGAAGATGGGTCTGATTTAGAAAATTCTAGTGAAAGCTGATGATATACTAATTGAATGAAGGTGCATGTATTGACTTCAATTGGTGATGCTTGGACAGAAAAACTGGGAGCTCAATTGGTAGAGCTCCCACACCTCCAACTTTGAGGTCAGGGTTCGACTCTCATGCCCAAAAAAAAAAATGGCGATACTTTTAATCCGAATCAGATGGCGTTCCAATCGACTGTTCTCAACACCGAGAGTAGCTTTTACAATTTTAATGATAGCTGAGCAGTTCTTTGGAGATTCTTGTGATATTAATATAAGATGAGCTTATGGTATTGAATAATTTTCCTTTAAATATATTTCTTGGCACTGCAGTTTTGTAGCAATGAAGATTTAAGTTAGCTTCCTTTTTGTACCATATTCTATGTTTCAGAGTTGCTTGATAGTATTGGTAAATGGCAATGGGTAAATGGCAATGAGCACCATACTAACAAGGTCACGAAATTATCTTGTTGCCTAGAGTCATAAAATGTAATTTATGCTCTTATTGATAAGACTNTTCAACTGGGTTTTACAATTTGGTTTGGTTAGAGTTAGGGAGATTAATGATTTTGTTGAGGTACAGTTTTCTTAAACAGAAAATTGATGGCCTACAATGTCAAGGTGGTTCTTCTCTGTCTTGCTTTCGAGCTTTCAGTTTCGAGTCCCTGATCTTGATTATGATTGAGTTCTCTACTACAGTACTACTCTTCATTGGCACAAGGTGTTGTGAGAGCGATTCTAGTTCAGGATTTAGATAGTACTCCATGGTTAATTTTCCAACCAAAGTGATGATATTGTAATAAGTTAAATTACCCATAGACTTTGATATAATGCACAGTGTGACCAAACTCACTGGATTTTACATGCAATACCCACATACTTTATAAAAATGCACAGCGTGGAAAATATGGTTAACGTCTCGTTTTTTGTTAACAGGGGCATGTGAAAGGACTATTTTGCCCATAATAATTTGAAATATGATTAAGGAAATTTTTTTAACATTTTTTTTTATTTTTAGAAATATGAGCGTTGGTATTAGGTTTTGAATTTGATTTTGCACATGCTACCCATTTTGAAACTTTAGGGGTACCATGTGCAAACACTACTTGAAGCGAAGTTAACTTAACTTTTGAATCCAACGGTTGCTTGTACGCTTATATATATACCTCATTTTTGCTTGAAAGGAATAAAGAATCAGTATTTTCTCCCAAATATCTCGTAGAAAGGGTTCAATTATGTTCCCATAGGTGAAATTTTGTACTAAATTTTTGCTAACTTCATTGTGGTTGAATGTAGGTTTTGAACCATGGATTCATATATAAGTTCAAGTGGATCTCATGGAATCTGTGGTGCAAACCACTTGTTGTAGATGTCGACCTCCAAAAAGAGCAGAAATCAATTAATCGTAATCGAACGCCAACACATATAAATTGTATTACAAGTGCAACACATGCGGGTTTTTCAAATGGTGTACACCTTCCATTTTTCAATTCTGATGATTTGGTTTCCGCTCTTTTTGGAGGACGACATCTACAATAGGTGTTTTGCACACTAATGCTACGAGATCCACTTGAATTTCCATATGAATACGTAGTTCAAAGTGTCTACATCCAACCCTAATCAAGTT
The DNA here is from genome assembly GCA_030267885.1 of Mesembryanthemum crystallinum. Lineage (NCBI taxonomy): Eukaryota > Viridiplantae > Streptophyta > Magnoliopsida > Caryophyllales > Aizoaceae > Mesembryanthemum > Mesembryanthemum crystallinum. The sequence goes on along the minus strand of BSSO01000169.1, from coordinate 23,931 downwards.
ATCAAAAATTTAGCACAAAACATAAACCACAAATTAATACCTATGAGAACATAATTGCACCTTTTCTAAGAGATATTTAGGAGAAAAAACTGATTATTTTTTCCCTTCAAGCAAAAATGAGGTATATATAGGCACACAAGTAGCCGTTAGGTTCAAAATTTGACAAAATTTGGCTTCAACTAGTGTTTGCACATGGTACCCCTAAAGTTTCAAAACATAACTGGCTACCATGTGGCATTTGCAAAATTTTTAAAAATCAAACATAATACAAACAGTCATATTTCTAAAAAAATTAATTTTTTTTCATTAAATCATATTTTAAATTATTAGGGGCAAAATAGTCACTTCACAAGCCCCTGTTAACGAAAAAGAGACATTGTAAGTATGTGGGTACCATGTGCAAAATCCAGAGTGTTTAGTCACGCGGTGCATTATGTCAAAATTTATGGGTACCTGGTGAAATTTTCGTTAAAAAAAAAAAGAAAAAAACTCTGTATATGAAGTAAATGCCAAGATGATTTTTGGGCGGACTGAGTAATTGCAAGAAAATAATACTGTAACAATCGCTGGAAAGAAAACAAATTATAAACCAGTCATAGAAGGAAGTAGAAGATGAATTTTGAAAAAAAAAGTGAAGGCAAATAAAAGAGCTCAAGTAGCTGACTCTTGATTGACACAAAGTGACTGTTGAGGAGTGTTGCATTAAATGATCTCTCTCTCTTAGACTCTTTAGTAATGAGTAGTAACAAACCTTGGGGAGATGAAACAACCCAAAAAGGTAAGGTTACTACTATCGTATGTACAGTAGTACTCTAGTACTTATGTTATGTTATGTTATGTTATGTTATGGCGGCAAAGGATTTTTCCAACTTCCGAGGATTCATTTCATTTTTCAATGACACTTTTTACTTACTGATCTACTACTTCACTACTTAAAACAAGTACTAGCAGCTAAAAAGCCAAATCCTGAGCGACTCTTGAAATAACAACAACAAGAATAAGATGCGAAGCAAACATCATCGTTACTAATCGTTTGTTGTTGTTATTGTTGTTGTTGTTGATGGTGGTGATAATCATAGACCAACAAGGACAAGCCCTTTTTTTTTCCCTCTACAATGTCATCAATGTCTTCTTCCTCGCGTTCCTCCTCTTTCTGGGGTACGGTTTGTCATTCATTCTCTTTCTCTCTCCCCTTACTCTTCTTACTTTGTTTATCCAATTATCACTCATTTATTTGTTTGATTTTGTTCATGTTTTTACTTTTTACGCACCCCACCCCAAATACTGTTAAAAGAGTACTTTTATACTGTAATTCACATACATATAAATTAGATACTACTATCATTGTTAGTAGCATCACTGATTTTACAATTTTACAATTTTACGTTGATTTGATTTGATTTGATTTGATTACTCTTACTAATAATACCTTTGTATGTTTAACTCATCACATTCACAGGGGAGATTGTCACTGCGGAGCAACCAGTTACTCTCCATCTCAACGACGATACCGTCACGCTTCGTCTTTCTCAGGTTTTGTTCCCATTTTTCCCCTCCTTCATTTTAATCTACTACTACTATATATATATATATATTTTTTTTTTTTTTACTTGTTGAATTCAGTTGTTGATTAAACTTATTAGGCCCCGTTCGGGTAAGTTTTTAGTTTCCAAAATTATGATAACTAAAACTGGATTCAAGTTGTGAATTTTCATTTTTTGGCTGTGTGGGTTATAATGTTAAAATTGCTACCGGACAGACACAAAGAGAGTAGTTGGATAAAAATATAAAGATTGGAAGAAAGAGAGGGGTGCTAGACTTTTGGGGGCTTCCATGGTTGAACTGAAGGTGCAAATGGCTGACGAAAACTCAAAACTATAAGATGGAAACTTTTTTTTTTTTTTTTCCAAATTAGTCCCATTTTGAAATGGGTTGAGAACTCAACTTAGCCCCTCTTTTGCCAAACAGGTTTTGATTTTGTAATCGAATTTGGAGATCAAACTCAAACCCACCCGCAGGGTCAAAATTTGTTTATCCGTTTTTTTTTTTTTTTTTTTGTTTTTTTAACTGTGTGAACTATTTTACAGGCTGCATTGGGACCCAATCCACAATCGAGCTCAAGTGTGATGAGTGCCCTTCTTTGTCAAATTGGAGATGACGAGCCGATTATAATATGTACCCTTAGGCTGCAGTTACAAGAAACTTGTAATCTAAATCTTAAATATGGAGCACCTTGTGATATTGTTTTCTCGGTTCAAGGCCCCGGTCCAATTCATATTTCTGGTTATTTTTACCGTGATCCGCCATCTTCAACCTATACCATCATACATCCTAAGTATATGTCTCTCTTCTCTTTTTCTTCCTTTTCTGTTTATTGCATTAATAATCAAGCAATATTGTTTAATTTTTTTGTTCGTTATTGTATAGCTATGGTGGTACATTATCGATTGTTAGAGAAATCGAAGCTGCTGTGGAACCGCCAAATGCCCAAGTTGCCAGAGGTTGGTGGTACAAACTGTTGGGAACTTTTTCTGTTATATCTGAATGTATAAGTAGACATGGAGGTAAGGCTTTTGTTTGGAGTGAATAACTGTTTGTTTAAGTGTAATGAGCTACTGCATTATCTTTATCAAATGAAGTTGCCAATGCTAGGCATTAAACACACGAGGAAACATCTAGTTGTATGCTCACATATCTAGTTTGTCATCGGTTTGTTGTAGTTTACTAATGTTTGATTATTATAGTACTGAAATGTTGAATAGATATATTTATGCCATGTCTATAGATATTGTTTTTTTTAATTCCGGCAAATGAAAAAGTTATTCTCTTGAATTGTAGGTCTTCTTGGTGGACCTAGCAGGGACACCAACTTGGATGGTGTTGATGTACCTGCCATCACCTTAGAATCGCCAAAAGAAATTGAAGAACATGAAGATAAAGTCTGTGATGAAGCAAAGGAAAAAGTTGATAATGGTGACCTTCAAACTGATGGTACTGCAGTTGATAGTGTTGCATGTAATGACAATGAAGTCTCTGGATCTGATGCATGTAGGGAGGAGCCAGAAGTATGTAAAGAGGAACCGGATTGGTGAGGTTTACCTGCATTTTCTACTGAAACATGAAATGAAAATTTGTTATGAGATTATCCGTTTTGTGACTAATCTCTATGTGGAGAGTTTTGATTGTGCCATGAATTTCTATGCTGACATGAAACAAATTTATTATGGTGATTTAACCAGGCAAGCCAAGAAAAGCTCTTTATCCCATGTCTTGGAGCTTCCTAACAATCTCTCTGTGAAGAATAGTAGTCAAAGGTATAATGGTTCTTGCTTTCCTAATTGCCATTTTATTTAAATTCAGCATATTCTTGATCCTTTAACATGTAGATCTTCAAACATGTAATCCTTATTCTTGTAAATCAAGTCCTATGCAAGGAATTTTGATATTTGATACTCTACAAAATGATACTTCTAATGAGTTTTTATGCTTTTACAATATGTTCTTTCTTCCGATATAAAGCTTTCATGAAATGTTCTGTTGGTCATGTTGAAGCTAAAAATCTACTGAGATTTGATAAGGCTTGTATGATACTCACACTATGTAGTAGGTTAAAGTTAAAACGCTAATGGATTTTAATTTGGTGTTCTTCGTACATTGTGTAGTGCATAAGATTCAAAAGAATTAACCAAGCTTTCATTATGGGTGACACATTGAGAGAATTAAAATGTGTATGGGTTTAGGGTATTACATTGGGAACATTCATAAAAAACAATGTTTAGCAACTGCTAACTTCTATATTCTTGGCCCCCTTCTCGAAAATGGACTGGGATGTTTTGCCAAATTCTAAAATATGTAAAGTACTGGCAGTACAATGTAATGGATTGATTAGTATTTTGGTGAAACCTTGTTGACTAGAAGCCATTTCAGTTCTTATCTTGGTGTCATGTCTACTAGGATAATAATGATGAGATGGAGGACCTATCTTATCCATGATTTGGTTCTAAGTCCACATACTTTCACAGTTAAGAGATCTGAACTCAGTTTCTGAGGGCCAAAGATTCTTTTTTTGTATTACTGATTTTTATTTTAGTAATTGTCAGGTGGTTGGCTAAGTCATCTTTTCGCTTTCACCTTTTGGCATGTAGACTTGGCTTCTAAATTTAGCATCACAAATTGTCGCTTATGTAATTCCTTGATTTCTCACTCACCCTTTGACTCAGGGGGGATTCAGCGAAGGTCGACTCTGCAGTTAGGAGAAAACTGGAGTATGATCTTTTCAACGAACAAAACAAGTCAGCTAAGGAAATGGAGAGCAGAGCTGATCACTTGCAGGATAATAATCATGCACTCATATTATGTTCTGAGGTAGAAAAGTTGGGGGAGCCCTTAAATGTCAATACAGATGCTATATCTAATTCCAATCAAGGGACAGACAGCATCAAGGGAGGAAATCAAGTTCATTGCTTGATGTCGGAAGAGATTTTTCTTGAAGGTAATGAGCGCTCTATTATCAATGTATCAGGATATGCAACAGCGCATGCAAGATATAGGCTCTTTGGTGTCATCTTTATGATATTTGACTAAGATTGGCTGCTATGAATTTATAAATTATAATGAAAGGTTTTTCAGATTCCATTGTTTTCAGTACTTTCTACCACAAACAAAGTCTGGCTTTCCATTTTGCAATGCCCCAAAGAAATTATCCAGTCATTTAGGAGGGGCAACATATTCTCGGCAAAATCCATTTTCGGCATGATATGTCATCATAAAATAAAAACATGAATGTATTTACCCCTAACTTAAATCTATGTTACCTAACGGAAAAGTCATAATAATTTGGAGCATGCTGGTATATGTTAGATCAGAATTTTTACTCACATAAATCCCTAAGCTGTATACTTGTCATATTTCTTAGCTTTCTGTGAGATTAAGCCTACTGTGAGGGTGAAACTAGTGAATTTCAGTGTTGCTGACCAGCTTGCTTTAGAAACCTGTTACAAGAAATGACCTTTCCTTTCTGGGAATCTGATTTATGAGCTTGATTTATTTGTGGCACATCTTTACGTGCTTTTTGAAGTTTACTTAACCTTGCAAATTTACTTTCGTGAATGGTAGGTGAAAATGGTGAACCAAGCCAAAATACACATAGTGAAGGTGTTAATGTGTCTTTGTTGAGTGTGGGTGAACCCAATTCTGTTGAGAAAAATGCCTTAGATTGTGATATGGAGCATCTGGAAAATCATTCGGAGGAGAAGAAAGGTCAAAGGTATAAATGTTCTCACTTTCCTTTCCCCATTATCTGAATTCTTTGCAAGGCCTATTGTTATTGCATACCTCCCTTGGGCTATTTTGCTCTTTGATGTATGTATAATGAAGTTGTCATTGTTCTTCGGTATGTCTTCTCATGTGTTTATGTGTACTAAGAAAATCTAGATAGTGTTAAGTAACTTGAGTTTTATAGGGAAATAGTGATCCATGTCATAGCTATAAATCTATATTTCACATGTCTATATGATAATAAATAATTTTAGAATGTCTCCATGAGTTGGTTAATTTGTTTGTTTGTTGGTCAAGTCTTATTGTTTATTCCTTTGACAAATTGCTTGTCATTATGGTTATCTTTTTATTTAAAACATGTTAGGCTTTTTTGATTACATATACATATATAAGGAACTTATCATATGTATCCGATATTCTTTTTTTTTGAGTCTTTTACCAAGTTCACAATCTCAATGATTGGGTTTTGACTGCATATACATATATATAATGGACTTATCTTATGTATGCAACATACTTTTTTTAGTGTTTTACCAAGTTCTGACAATCTCGATTTATGAAAAATTACCCAGTTCTCTGCTGAGGTGACACAAAGTAACTAACAAAATTCATTTAGCCTAATCTCAGTTGGCAGGATCATATGTTAGTTTAAACATTCACATACTACATTCTGAGCAAATTAAAAAAGCAGAATGACTAGCCAACTTGTTAACTTTCTTTTGACAAAAGCCATTTGAGAACTTCACTTTAAATATATTCATGCTTGGTTACCTATGTTGAAATGTTTTCATTTCTGTGATTCTTGGAGATGAAAACATGGTTCTTGAAGGTCCATGCTTTACAACCTACCCTGTTAGTTAATTATGGCTGCTTCACATTTCAGTCGATTGACATTTTATTTCTTTATCAACTCCTTTTTTGGTTGCCCACGTACTCCTTCTCTCCATCTTTGCATCAAATGCATTTACATGGAGATTTCTTTTGGAAACATATTTGCGCCTGGTTCACGTTTAGGTTTGATGTTTATCTTTTCCACTTTACCCAGGCGTACTGAAAATATCGCTATTAATGGTGAAATACAACATTCCAACCTTGCTGTTGAGAAGAATAGAAGTCATGGGTACCGTCTTTCTTGCTTCTCTTTTTGCTGATTTATTTTAGTTCTGTAACAACCCTTATTCTTAGGTACACTCCGTTATTCTGGTGGATAAGTAACTTGTCATTTTATTTATGACCTGACAAAAAGATCAGCTTTATGAAAGTCTACTCATTTCGTAACAATGCCATAGGATGCAGAAATTTGTTTCTGAAAATCAAGTGGACAGTAGTCTGTAGACTACTTAGGCAGGCAGAAACACTTAACGTTTAGGGTTTCAATCGTAGATCATCTGTCTTCTCAATTTTATATGGAAATTCATTTGTATAAGGTTTGGAACCTTATGAGCAGTGAATCTTAAGTACCATCACAAAATGTCACTTCAAAAAGGCAACCCTACTAAGTTTGTGGATGCTACAGCATGTTACTCTTTATTTTAAACGTCCCTACACAGTTTCAAGAGCACCTCAGTTGAAAACGGGTTCATCAAATTTTAATTCAGGTTAAAATGGATTTCTCAAATTATAGCATTTTATTTTTCCTTCAATATATCTATTTCAAACTCTCTTGAACCTTGATTTCTTTAGCATCTAAATCGATTAACCTTAAAGTACCTAGTGAGATCATGAAGATCGCCTTGTTTGCTCGTGTTTATGACTAATTTTGATGAGTTTGGGTTTGAGAAAAACTTGAAATAAGAGATTGTATTCAATTAAATTAGAAACATTACTAAAGATTGATTGAGAGAATTATGCTCCCATGAATATCTTTAATAATTATTCTTTTTGCAATATAAAATTGAACTATTATAAACATATTAAATCGATCTTGTGCATTGCAAAAGGTTAAAATTTAGTTACTTGTATCAATTACCTAACAAAATTTGGCTGATTCATATTTCTTTACCTTTGTTTATATATATTCTGTGAAACACATTTTTGCTCAATCAGACTTAGTTTTGACATTTGTCAATATATTACTTCAAATTCAGGCATCCGGAGAAGATTGCCACAGATGGTGATCAACACCCCAACATTCTTGATGAGGGGAATAGGAATTCTAGGTACGATTGCTCTTTCATAGCTGATGTTTTGTAATGTGGACTAAGGCCTAATATCTGGTAATACCATTATTTTGGTGAGTATATAGTCCTACTAAACATGATCAAGCATCTTGATCAATTTGAGTTTCAATAACGGTTCTTCTCATTTCTGAAATATGCTTTCATATTGGCCTATTGGGTGCATCAATTTTTTTTCAATTGCCATTTGACTCTGTAAAATATACTGTTCTCAGGAGGCTAAAGAGGATATGTATATGCATGTTTCTGGTGTTTTCTTGACTGAACAAATTTTTATCGTAATTAAGGAGTTCCATGCAAAAAATAAAAATAAAAATTACTATGTTGGTGAACCACATGATTGCTCAACTCTATTTTCTCTTGTCGCATGCTTTGTAAATTGTTTTCCTATCTTTATTGATTGAGTAGCTTATCAGTATTTTCACTTGCGATATAGAAAGGTTTTGTGCTTATAGATTAGGCTGGCAAAATCTTTGTTCTATCATTGCTGATCCGATACAATCGTTTTATCTTACAACGGCTTTGTGTTTTCTGGACCCAAAGGAGGAGAAAGAATAAAATTAAGTTCAGGGTAGGAGATGCAGGCTCGAGCGATTCATAAAGGAGTGGATGATTATCAATCTGCCAGTAACAACATAAATAAAAATGTTAATGAAAGAACTAAAAATGTTCACCCTAAGAAAAAATTTGAAGGGTAAGAAAACTAAGAATTGACTGAAATTAGTTGCTTTATCATGCTGTTATTTAACAAAACAAGTTAAAAACATTGTAACCCTTTTATGTGATGTTGTTACAAGTCAATCATAGAATGTGCTGAGGACTGCTTCCAAGGATTATTTACGTGTGCTGTTATTCTTTCATTTTCAGTTCCAAGGAGATAGATCATTCGGACAAAGACAAATCCAAGAAAAGAAAAACTTCCGTGACAGATGATGTAAATGCAAGGAATCCTGATGTTTGTATCAAGGAGATCGATAGTCAAAGGTATTAAAATGCTTCCTTAAAAAAATCCGTTTTGCAAGCCCAATTGTCGTCTGTTTAGAAATCTTTGATCTTCATAGGCTAACGATGAGCAAATTCTCTCGTAATTCAATTACATGTTATGTCAATCCCCGACCTATATTTGCAGAGACGACCCCATTTTATTTTCTTGTTGTTGATTACAGAGTGAACAAACCAACATGGAATCACTTACAAAGAAAGAAGAGAATTAAATCTCACTTAAGACACCTTTTAGGAAGGGCACTCATAAATGAACAAGCCTTATTGCCATTATTTATATTTACCAAACAGTTCGCTATCAATCCTACGTAATTTGTATGAAGAGTTTTTGCAGTAAGCACATTTCTCTTGTTATTTGTTAAGGACAATAACCTCTTACTTATTATGCCTGAATACAAAGACTCTTATTCACTTCAAAGTAACTATAATGACAATATGCTGTGTAAGAAAATGGCATAGTCCACCAATTTAGCAACAGGACGAGGCAGAAAAGGTAATGAAATTGTACACCAATTCAGCCACAACTTTACTTAAGATAAGGCAGAAGAATGCTGCCTACCATAAGATAGGGTTCAATCAGTGTAACTTGGGATTGTATACTAATTTAAGTTTGTGGAATCTGGCTTATTGATTAAGTCCCTCTTCATTCCAATATCCAAGAATTACCTTCTTTGCGTGGGGAGCATGTATTCAAAAACAGGTCACCTATAAACAACAGCACCATAAGTCAGGTTAATCCTAAGTTATAGGTTATTATGGCATACACTGTTCTTTTCGTAGTGGTTTTCTTGTTATCTATAAATAAAACAGTGTTGTTGGACCTTAGTACAGGTGCTTCTAGTTTGCTTGAAGTTTATGTAGCTATGCTCAAGTTAATGAACATGATAAAATCTTTGTTCGTCGGCAGTCAAACATTCTTGTTACCATGAACTTGTGCTTTCTGACAACAACAAATCACCTAATCTAGTATTCTTTGGTCAAGAGTTGCATATTCTACTAAAACATTACTCACTGGTTGTCTTTCCTTTAAATAATTTCTCCTATTCACCTTTTGCTAACATGGCAGAATGATTTGTTATAAGGCAATTGTGCATAAGTGTTGTGTCTTTGTGACTATTTTCTCCCTTACTCCCTACACTTTTCCATCATTGCATTGGTTTTCATGTTAGCATACAAGTGTGATTGTCTGGCGACTTTGCTGTTTAGACGAAGTTGTCTCTCTTTTTGTGAAGATGGTTTTTATTTTGTTTTAATCTCTTTTCTTTTTGCTTGTTGATTAATAATCATATTTTATTTTAGGGTCATTTGTGTTGATATTTGTTCGTTCACCATTTTACTAGGGATGGTCTTCTGGAGCCGAAAAACATTCAGACCAATGTTGAATCTGAAAGTGTGTACAAGCAAGAGCTGGAACCTAAGAAGAGGAAAAGATCTAAAAAGTCGACATCTGTTGATCACAGAAACACTATCGACAAAACTCTACTAGATCGCTGTGATGCAGATGAAGTTAGCGGTCATGGCACAGAAAACAAGCCGAGGCAAAGTGGCCTGAACAGGTGAGAATTGAGTTAAAATTTTGCTACCATGATAGTATTTGTGATTTCATTATTGGTGCTGGTACGTAGAATTCAAAAAGGAGAATCTTGAACTGTGATTCAAGATTGCCGTTTGGCCTAGTTTCTACCAAAAATAGCTTCTTCTTCGCAAATCTCTATCCTCCTCCCTCCTTCACTTCTTCCTCCCCAAAGAGTTTCTAAAAAACCAAAATGGGGCTAGAAATGGAAACTCTATAAAAGAGCTTCTATTTCTAGCCCGTTCTAGTTTCTTAGAAACTCTTTGGGGAGGAAGAAGTGGAGGGGGAAGGAGGATAGAGATTTGTGAAGAAAAAACTATTTTTTGTAGAAACTAGGCCAAACGGCCTCTTAAGCTGTTTATTTGTCTATTTCTCTCTGCTTTATCCAAGCATTGATCATTTTAGAGAATATTAACGAAGGGTAGGCCTCTAGATTGTTAGTGCTATGATGCCAAAATATACTAACAATGAGTTTGGCCTAGCTTCTTTGAAGTTTGAACTTCTTTCCCTTTTCTTATTCAAATTGTACCCCATCCACCTCCTCTACCTGGCGCTTATAAGAAGCTATAAACATCCTGTAAGGGGCCAATTAACAGAAGTTCCATTCTGAAACCAAGTAGTTGGAACTCACTTGGTTAACGCTTAAATTTTGTCATATGTAGAAACTCTTGAGATGTGTGAAACCACATTTCTATTTATTTCAGAATCTTTTAGTTTTGGCTTATATACGGTGAGAAATAGAATTTGGTGCCTTAACACTATTGCTGGTCATATATATTTATGTCATATTAGTCATTTGATTTGACAAAGTTATTTTTCATCAAAACTAGGTGGTGGCTTGACCACATGAATTGCTCTTCTCAAGTGAAATCTTCTTTGTGGATGAACTCACCTTGAACTAAAGACTGTAGCATATGCTCATTTGATAGCTCAGTAGTTTGTTTGATGGTGGACTTTGAGCTTTTCATTTCTACTATCTGTTACAATAAGCTATGCTATCTATCTATCCAGTTCAAAGGAAAAGAGTCATCCTGCAAAATGCAAATCGTCAAAAAGGAAATTGGAAGTTTATTCTACAGATGAGGTGACAAGTCAATCAAAGGATGCAGATAGTAGTGGAGCTGAGGAGGAAGAGCTGAAGCCAAAGCAAAAGAAAAAAGTTGTTTTGAGCACCAAGGGAAGTCATGGAGATAGTGTGACTATAGCCGGCAACACAAATCACGACGATGGTATGGATGATCCTTGTCAAGTTGTTGATCCAGATAATGACATGAAAAGGTGAGCATTTGCCAAGCTATTACGTGTGTGTTATCATCTCTTTGCCCTGATTTCAAACTCATGAAGCAACAAATTCAGCGACTTCAAAATCCTGATCAAATTTAAAATAGGAGGTTATCTTGTTTTTAAATGTGGTTTGGATGCGGTTTTCTACACTATATGTGTCCTAAACTCTATTATTGATAAATTATTTATGTTTGTCTATCATTGTTAGATCTTCGGGTCCATCTGATCTGAGCGAATTTGGAGAGATCAAAAAGAAGAAAATGAAGACCAAAAAGGTGGAAGGGTCTGGTGTTGAATTAAAAGATACAACTGTCAGGTCTGTAAATTGTGGATGTATTTCACATATAAGGAGAAGTAACTGAAATTACCAGATTTCTCCTGTCATTATTTGTAATTTATTTCTTCAGTGAAGCGATTAAGTGTGTCTTATTATTCTCTTCACCCTGATTTTGAAGTCATGAAGCACCAAATTCAGAACCTTAATTCCATAAAAGATAGGAGGTTATCTTGTTTATACAAGCCTTAGAAATGTGGTTTAGATACGTTTGTCTATACTATGTAATATGTATGCTACTTGAATTTCTGTTCATAAATTCTTAGCTTTTTTTTTTTCATTCTTAGATCCACGGGTCCATCTGATCTGCATGTATGTGAACGAATCAAAAAGAAGATAAAGAAGGAAAAGATGGAAGGGTCTGGTGTCGAAGCTGAAAAAACTGTCAGGTTTGTAAACTTGTTAAGCTAAGTTAAAGTGAAATTACTAGTTTTTTCATTTCCTTCATGATTCGTAGCTATTTTCTTCAGCCAAGCTTTTTCTTGTGTGTTATCGTTCTCTTTGTCCTGATTATAAAGTTATGAAGCAGCAATATCAGTATATTCACAATCTTAATCCAACTGAAAGTAGGAGGTTATCTTTCATGATTTGTAGTTTATTTTTCAGTGAAGCTATTAAGTGTGTCTAATCATTCTCTTCACCCTGATTTCAAAGTCTTGAAGAACCAAATTTAGAACGTTAATCTCGTAAGAAATAGGAGGTTATCTTGTTACAAGCGTTAAAAGTGTGATTTGGATTGGTTTGTCTATACTATGTATTATGTAATATGTTTATATGTATGCTACTTACAACTTCTATTCATAAATTCAGTTTTCTCTCTCTTTTTTTTCTTTTTCTTTTTTTTTTCTCCGTTCTTAGGTCCATTAGCTCATCTGATCTGCATGTGTCTGGACAAATCAAAAAGAAGAAAAAGAAGGAAAAGATGAAAGGGTCTGGTGTCGAAGCTGGAGAGAAAACTGTCAGGTTTGTGAACTTCATTAGCTAAGTGAAATTGAAGTAACAAGTTTTTCCATTTCCTTCATGATTCATTGCTATTTCCTTCAGCCAAGCTATTACTTGTGTGTTATCATTCGCTATGTCCTGATTTTAAAGTTAAGAAGCAGCAATATCAGTATATTCACAATCTTAATCCAATCGAAAGTAGGAGGTTATCTTTCTTTACACAAGCATAAAAAGAGAAAATCTCTGCTGTTAATGTAAACCAGCATGAGAATATTGATTTCAATGTTAGTTTGTTCCGATATGTTTGTATACACTATATGCTTCACAAAGTTCAGTTATTAGTAAATTCTTCATGTTTGCCTATCATTTTCAGATCTATTGATCCATCCGATCAGCATGAATCCGGACAAAAGAAAAAGAAGAAAATCAAGAAGGAAAAGGTGCAAGAGTCTGCTCGAAAATAAAGATAAAACTGCCAGGTTTGTATATTAAAATTGCAAATGTTCTTATTTTCTTCACGGTTCTTTGCTCATTCCTTCATCATTGTGGAGTTGATTTATAAAACTTGTCTCCTTTCAGGGATCATGCTAGTACCTAGTTGTCCGAGAATCAAGTGAGACTAGTGAGTAGGAATGGAGCTGCTAGTAGCTGCCGTGGTTGAACCTTGATTGGCGATTATGCTGAACTTATTAGTTTTGGTTGTTAGAAAAATTCTCTCTTCATCAACTTACTATTAAACTAATTCTCTCTTATTCTGAACTTGTTATTTTGGTTGTTAGTGGGTGAAAAGTAGCTTCTTTGGACCTCTAGCTATTGTAGAACGTATCTACGTATGGTTGTGACTTGCGACAATTGGAACTATTCATTTTTGTTATGCTCAAAACGATTCAACTTGACACTGTATTGTCATGGGAAAATCTGATACTAGCTTGGAGCAATGTTGGTTGTGTCATGTTTGATAAGGGAGCTCTCAAGAAAACTATACAAACCATTTATACTACTACTACAGAGTTTTCAGGTGCAAAATTGAACTTTTTTTTTAACTAGAGCAAACAAGACTAGTGAGTGGAATGGAGATGCTACCAGTGGTAGTCTACCTCTAGTCAAGATATTGTTGTAGCATTAGCTGTCATTGTTAAATCTTGATTTGCGATTATTCGGAAGCGACTTGAGAAAATTCGTATTTATCATCCAAGTATTGGGTTTTTTTTTTTTTTCATTGTAAAACAACTTTTGTTTTGGGGAAATTTTCACTCCATCTATCACAAATCATCTTACCATTTCCATTGGGATGTGCTGAACGCAGGATATAAAATTTCCAAACGCAGGACAAATACCAAAATTATCCCTCACTTAAATTTATAACATTACAAAATATTCTCTCTTCCTTTTCACACTCTCTCTCCTCATTCTCTCTCATCTTCTCCCTTTTACACTCTCTTACATTTTAAGTAGGAAATCAAGCTTGCGATAATGAGTAGCAATTGTGAAGATGATTATTGGAAGGTATATTTTTTCAAATTTTTGATATAAATTTTTATTTGATTTGTTCTTTTAATTTCAGTATGTTGAACATGTGAACGTAGTTGAGAATTGAAGAAGGACGAATTTTTTTTTAAAAAAAAAAACCAACCGCCCAGATCCCACGGCTGGACACATGACCAGCCGTTGAGAGTCAGCGGCTGGGCAAATGCCCAGCCGTTGAAGCTCAGCGGCTGAACACATGTCCAGCCGTCAACGTTCAACGGCTGCACATGTGTCCAGCCGCTGAGCTTCAACGGCTGGTCATATGCCCAGCCGCTGACACTCAACGGCTGGTCATGTGTCCAGCCGCACGGTTTCAACGGCTGGACCTTGTTTCAGCCGCCAGTTGCCCTTTTTTTTCCGGATAATTGACGATTTATTTTTATTTACTTCACAGGAGTACAGTTTTTTAGATGATGCACCACTTGACGATGCAACAGTTGATGATACGGAAATAGCAGAAGCGGTGGATGCGTTTAGAAATAATTATCGCGAGCCGAACGAGTCAGATCGCGACTACACTTATGTTTTCGAGACGAATCAATTATTTATATGCTTAAATCCAACAACTTTAAACAACTAAAATCCCACAATGATTTCAAATTTCCTTCACTTTTTCATACTAAATTCAAAAATCAAATTCAAAGGCAAAAATTAACAACACCTATACAAAGTAAATCAATAAATTCACGAATTACCTTGAATATGGAGGGTGATTTGTGAACTCAAAATTTGCTTCCGATGGAGTGCTTGAGAGATTGGAGTGTTTGAGAGAGAAAGTAAGCTCAAAATCAGATTTTGATTTACAAATCTGATTTTGAAGGAAATAATAGAGAGAATGAAGAGAGAGAGGGGGAAGGGGAGGTGAGAGAGTGTGTTTTTTTAAGTTAAGGGCGTTTTAGGTATTTGTCCTACGTTTGGCAATTTTTTTGTCCTGCGTTTAGCGCGTTTGCGGAAAAACCCTAGGACACTTGAGAGAAAGCGGAAGGCCAACGCCAACGCAACAGTTAGAAAGATAAACAAGGGAAAGGAACCGTTAAAAAGCAACGGACATGAGGAGTATTTTGCTGACGCCGGCTGCTCCTCCCTCTCATTTTCTCTCTCTTCAACGCCTCTCTTTCCTTCACTCCTCTCCTTCTCTCTCCACCTCCGGTGAGTTCCCCGATGCTCTCTCTTTCTCTGTCTACCTTTCCCTCTAATCTCCAGTTTGCTATGATATGATTATTTGTAGCTATGGTGCTTAATTAGGGTTTTTATTAGGTTTCTTTTGCTGCTATTTCGTTGTTTACTTCAAATGTATGTTCGCAGCAATTTAGTTTCTCAATGCTGCAAATTCATTCGTATAAGCAGTGAATTTTAGGAGCAATTTGTAGTGAAGATATTTTCTCTGTCACAGGATTGCAATTTTTGATGTTTGATTGATTGAATCTGTATAATTTTAGTAATTTACCTCTGGCTTTTGTTAGTTTTTCATTTTTCTGGCTATCTTGCCTAGCTTCAATCTTGATTGTTTGATGCTAAAAGTTATGTTTTTTTTAGTGTGCATTTTATTTGTTTCGTTTGTAGTTTGAAGTGAATGTTGGGAGCAATTGTGGTAAAGTGTTTGTTTGCTTGATGAAACTTAGATAGGTTTCTTAAGGAGAACAACTAGTAGGCTTCATTCTGCTACCACGATACGAGCTTTGTCCATCATGGCAAGTGTAAGTTCAAGACTTTCTTGGAGTTGGAGTACTTATCACTTGTGGGTTTGTGGCATGTGCTGCATGTTTCTCTTGGCTATCTTATTTTGGAATGATGATGTTACAGGAAGATGGTGTGGGAAATGTGAAGCGGCAATTAGCCAAAGTGTTTGAGAAGTCAATCAAAGAAACTATCCCAAGTGAGGATGTAGAGCCATTGATTGCTGCTTGTAGCGGGAACTTTGGCGATTACCAATGGTAAACCTAGTTTGATGCCAGTCACGTTTCACAATTTTGTAATTTTATTTTAATTATATATAGAGCACTTGTTATATCATTAATAAGTAGATATTCTCCTTGTGCAGCAACAATGCAATGAGTCTGTTCTCCAAGATAAAGGGGAAGAATTCTGAATATAAGAACCCGAGATCGGTTGGGGAGGTACCCGTTTTGTTTTATCATCTGTGATGTTCTGTTCTAATTTGTCAAGGAGTTTCCAGTAATCGTTTTCTGTTATTTGTTCGTCTAGGCTATCATGAAAAATTTGCCTCAAACAGAAATGATTGAAAAATGCTCTGTAGCGGGACCAGGGTTTGTAAATGTTGTCCTATCAAAGACATGGCTAACGAAGGTGATTGTCATCCTTGATTATCATTTGCTGTTTGTGCAAACTGTGATTTTTAATTTCATTTGGGCGTATTTGTTTATCATTTGAGATGGTGCTGCAGAGCATTCAAAAGATGCTTGTGGAAGGTATCCAGGCATGGGCGCCAAAGTTATCTATCAAGAGGGCTGTAGTAGACTTTTCTTCACCTAATATTGCAAAGGAAATGCATGTTGGGCACTTGAGGTCAACAATCATTGGAGACACTCTAGCCCGTATGCTTGAGTTTTCTGGCGTTGATGTTCTTCGAAGAAACCATGTTGGCGATTGGGGTACACAGGTAATATTTGATCTTTCAATTTCCGTAATATCTCATTCGAAAATTTATGTTATTTATTCAAATTGCAATTGCGTCAATATATATATTTTTAAGATCCGCTTGTAGACAAAAATAATATTTTATTATTCTTGTCCCGGTCTCCCTGGCCTTTCATCAGCTTGTCATAGTCAGTGTTGTGACATGACATAAAATTATAGACAATAAATACAACAATAAATGACAAGCAGTGAAAAACACATTGATTTGGTCTTATGACTAAGACGAGAAAACATAGCAACATTTACGAGGAGAAAGTTAGTAAGACTGAGTGATGTTACTTCTTTTGTCGTACATTCAAACCTTGCTCATGGCTAGAGACAGAGTGTGTTAAAGAGTAATTCGCCAGCCTATGTTACTGTGACTTGCCATTTCCTGCCATAAATGTGTTGACATGACATAGATGCTGGTGTAAAATTCCTTCCGTATGCGCAAATCTTCAGTTAGGTGGAGGAAGAGAGAGAGTGAAGAAGAAAGGACAGAAAAAACAATCTTTGGTCTAAACCTACATTTCAGCTATTAACATCTACCATAACCTCTCAGCATACTATAACCAGTGGCTATCTGCAGCCTGCAGGTTGATCTGAGCTTATCTCACTTCACCTTTTCTCTCACTTGGATCACTTCTTAGTCATTTCAGGTCTCTCAGCCTTGTTTCTCTCTTTTTTTTTTTTCCTTTTTTTTTTTAATATTTATTTACTTGCCTTTTTCTCTATCGTCTTGTTGTCCCTGCTTCTTAGAAGAGAGGTTACAATGCCCAGGTCATCCACAGGCCACAGCTATTGCTTCTTCCCAGCCCCCTGATTTTTGTTGACAGTTGATCACTTAACAATTTACCTGCGCATTGTAAGCTATAGAGTTGTATGAAAACTGGTAGTAAATTCATAACAATCCCCTGTGATGTTCTTTATTGTTTTTCCTCATCTATTATTTATGTGTAAAATTTGATTGATGTTTACAGTTTGGTATGCTGATTGAGTTCCTCTTTGAACAATTTCCAAACTGGGAGGAAGAAAGTGAGATTCCAATCCAAAATCTCGAGGTATGCGGAAGGTTGTGTGATTACTTAGCCAAGTGCTGTAAAGTTGCTTGTTGAATTTTGCAACACTGTCATTACAAAGTCTGATTAGACTGATTGGGAATTGTGCCAGAAGGCTCAAAGTGTCTGCTTTTCTTTTGGGTCAATATGTGGATGAATCTAAAATGTAGGGTGAAGACTATTGGTGTGCAATATCTTTTTTGTGTTAGAAGTGTACTAAGATTTTTCACTTAGCTATGCTGAAAAAGTAATCTGATCTTTGAGGTTAAACTTTTGAAAGTAGGTTATGTTGGAATACCTTATCCAATCTGTGATCAGGATGTCAGTTGATCTCATTGATCCCCAATGTCAATTCTATTGTTTAAATTGCTGCTAATGGTATGCGAAATTGTCTTTTGCTATCCTACATTGTCAATAGTAGTAGCTTCTTCTGCTTGCTTTTTGCGACATTTGAATTATTGAGCTCTGTGGAGGTTTATTGTTGAACAAAGAAAAAGAAAAGGGTCATAAAGGAAGCTTGTATTGTTTTTGAAAGTATAATTGAAATGTGCTAGTATCATTCT
This sequence comes from Mesembryanthemum crystallinum, assembly GCA_030267885.1. NCBI lineage: Eukaryota > Viridiplantae > Streptophyta > Magnoliopsida > Caryophyllales > Aizoaceae > Mesembryanthemum > Mesembryanthemum crystallinum. Next base: position 5,557 of record BSSO01000169.1, on the reverse strand, counting down.
CCACTTTGGTTTGGTTGCTTGTATTTATTACCTGGTGTCTTTTCTTTAATCTACTCTGCCTGATTGATGATGAATGGGCGGATCACTGAGTTTGACTCGGCAATGATGCATTCTTAGGCCTTCTACAAACAATCAAAAAAGAAATTTGACGATGATGCCGTTTTCAAGGAAAGGGCACAGAAGGCGGTGGTGAGCCTTCAGGTAAATCACTAACCTTCATCGCTTGTTACAAGGTTTTGTATAATTAAGTGCATGATATATTCATTCTTTATAGACCCTGGTTAAGTACATGATATAACCACTTTTATAGACCCCGGTTTACTGTAAATTCAGTTTTCAGTCAAGAATGAGTTTTGTTTGCCATCAATTGTCTCATATGCTTTGAACATGTATCATAGGGTGGAGATCCCAAGTATCGCAAGGCCTGGACAAAAATTTGTGAAATTAGTCGTCGGGAATTTCAGAGAGTCTATGAACGTCTCGGTGTTCAGTTAGAAGAAAAGGTATATTTTTTACTTTCAAGTTGCTAACTATATGTGGGTTGACTTTGTAAGTTGCACGCAATGACTCGTTGAATTGTCTGTTGGCTTCTTAGAGGCACTGACATTTCAGAATCTGTTTTTGTTTTATGGACAGGGAGAAAGCTTCTACAATCCATACATTCCAAAGGTTTTGGAGATTTTGAGCAACAAAGGTTTAATTGAAGAAAGTGAAGGTGCTCGGGTTATATTTATTGAAGGCAAAAATATTCCTCTTATTGTTGTGAAAAGAGATGGAGGTTTCAATTATGCTTCCACTGATTTAGCTGCTCTTTGGTAAGTGTTTGTGGTACTACGCAATCAGGGGGTCAATAGTCTATAGTTTTCTGACGCACTACCCCCAAACAATAAAATTTGACTTATCATTCGTTTTTTATTCCCATCCCACAATTTTTTGTAGTCTCAAATGCACTTTCAGAACTTTGCATTTTTGGGCTGAGAACGATGAAATGACCTTCTCCGTTGATTGAATTTGACAGGTATCGCCTCAATGAAGAAAATGCTGAATGGATAATATATGTAACTGATGTGGGTCAGCGTGATCACTTTGAAATGTTCTTCCATGTAAGTATCTGTTGTGTATGCCATGTTATGGTTGCTTTGAGGTATTGTATGTTGGGATTTCTTTGGTAGTTTATTATGAACTCTGTTTGAGGTGATCNATCTGCTAACTGTATTTGTATTTTGCTCTCTTATTTTGGATTAAGAGATTTTCTTCTAGTTTGTTTAAATGAGTTTCACAGACTGCAGGGTGTACTATCTTTTGTTACTTGTAACTTGTAAGTTGTAACTTCGTTCAGCCTTCTGATATTTTGCTTAGATTCACAAATTAATATCTGGTTTGCTTGTTTAATATTTTTTACAGGCTGCGAAGTCTGCAGGCTGGCTTCCGGGTGATGACAAAGTCTACCCCAAAACTAGTCATGTAGGATTTGGTCTTGTTCTGGGAGAGGATGGCAAACGTTTCAGGACCCGTAGTTCCGAAGTGGTTAAATTAGTTGATTTACTTGATGAAGCTAAAAGTAGGAGTAAACAGGCTCTGATTGAACGAGGTACCATTAGATACATTTGAATACCATTTCTCCATAAGGTTACATGCCTAGGACATTAGGAAGTGGTGCTTTAATAGTATCATATTTTAGTGTTTTCATCTAATATTGTAGTCTATGTGGAGTTTTATAGATTTGATTGACCTTTGTCAGGTAAAGCGGAGGAGTGGACTGAGGAGGAACTACTTCAAACTGCAGAAGCAATCGGTTATGGAGCTGTCAAGTATGTTTCTTATACTTCCAATGTGCTTTCCATCCCTTGGTTCATTTTTTTTTTTTTTTTTGGTTGCCAGTATTTTTTTTATACATCTACATCTTTTGTATGAGACACCTCTTGTAGTCTGAGACATGTTGCTGCTCCTTCACATTATGCTCTATATTCCCTTTGCCAAGCTGTGAACCTGTGCTCCTAATGTGTATCATGGCACTCCATATGTTTTAAGCAAGTGAAATTAGATGTTGATGGTAAATCTACATTTGTGTTAGTAGAGTGGCAGCCACACAGCTTTAGCTGCTTTTGAAGCATAGTAGCACACCTTGACCTTGTTCTAAAATTTTGGCAATATGCTTCCCTTTAATCTGCCTCAATTTTAGGGTCATGCCTTTAGAGATGTATGATGGTACCTCTTATCTCTACTTATCTCCCTTTTATGTTCTCTTATGACCATTTTTTTTATGTGTAAGGGGAAAGGATCTGTCCAGTTAGTTATTTTTCTTTTGGTCACTTGGTGCTCTCTCTCCTATCTTATTCTAGGAAGCAGGAGAGAGTTATTGTTGGGGGTTCATGATCTGAGGGCTAATGATTGATAAACACAAGGCCCTTGATCTTGTATGCCAAGTTGGCTGCTATTTGCTATACCATGATTTGATCTTCTATGGTCTCTGTTTATTTATGAGTTCAGTGTTTAGATTTTTTATTAAAAACTATCATCATCATCATTGTGGTTATGTTTTTGCAGGTATGCTGACTTGAAGAACAATAGACTGACCAACTATACCTTCAACTTTGATCAGATGCTTAACGATAAGGTGCCTTTCCTTTTCTGCTTGTTCTTGTTATCATTTTTGTCCTGTGATCTTTGGCGCCTTGGGCTTTTGGGGTTTAGGGAGTGAGATGCTATCACTGGTGAGATTTAGCTTTAATTTATAGAAGAATCAATATTGCCTAATTTTGCTAATCATTCTTGTTCAATCACTATTCTTCTTCCATTTCTCTGGCAACCTTGAAGAATTTATGAATTTGATCCAGTTCTACCTGATTTCAAGTCATTGAACTATAACTATAGCTAAGATTTCTTTAGTAGGGTAGTGACATACACTTTAGAATAAGAATTTGATTCTCATTTATCTATCAATTTAAAGATCTCTAGTACGTTACTGATGCTCTTTGTTTTGGTGACTTGTTCTGGAATTTATCCAGGTGTCTTAGTAGAATGCTAGTACATATATTTTTCATGAAGACTGTCATGAACAAGGCTAGGAACTTTGGTGCTCTGAACTTGGATGCTTTCTATTTCATGTTTATCAGTTCTGTCCCCCCACCCCATTCCAGTCCTTCCACCCTCTTATGTAATCAAAATTTTCTTGTCCGCACAAAAGATTCTCTGCCTCGTGCTTGCACTGCATAATTTGTTTGAAATATGGAATGTCAAAAGGAGCTGCAAACTTCTGTTACACTTGACAAATTAGACAAAGGCACCTGTATCCTATACTACCTGACAATTTTGTCGCAGTTAGCTGACTAACTTTCGTGCTTTTATTTTCTAAAGTGATGACTTACCCCCTTCTTGCCCCAGTCCTGCAGCATAGTTTAAGTGTAGTTGCGATTATGAATCTTAGTTTGGGTCTTTATGTTTGAAGTAAGTAGCTAATAGAACAAAACGAAAATATGAAGACTTTTCGCTTTATGATATAAAAATCTCTGTACTCCTTCTTTCTCGAGTCATTGTTCATGCTTGTAACAAGAAATCACTGGTTATAATTGCATGCATGGCTTTGGTGAACAGGGAAACACTGCAGTCTATTTACTCTATGCACATGCTCGAATTTGTTCAATTATTAGGAAATCCGGCAAGGATGTTGAAGAATTGAAAAAGGTGACCATCTTTCTTCGTTCTCTTAATAATCCGTAAACTTGTGAATTGCATGAGCTATGTGCTAACTCGAATGTTAGTTACAGAGACTTTGTATTGACATTAATCTCCCTTTCTTAATTGATGTAGAGTGGAGAGTTGGTATTGGATCATCCAGATGAGCGTGCTTTAGGGGTTCATTTGCTTCGGTTTTCTGAGGTAACTATGCACTTCAGAGAAATGTGCTGACCTCTAGTTGGATTCATGCAGCTCTTTTAATGTTTCACCCAAATAAGATAGCATGAAAGATGTTAAACTATGTTTAACCATTGTTTGCCTTTTTTTTCTTTGTTTCTTTTTTTCTCCAGATTGTTGAGGAGGCTTGTAGCAATCTTTTCCCAAATCTGCTGTGTGAGTACCTGTATGACTTGTCCGAAAAATATTCAACGTTTTACGATAACTGCAAGGTATGCATAACCCTCCCCTAACATTCTGAATCCTTCATACCCGCCTGAAGCAGGGTTACACTAGGCTTCATTGTTGAAGGAAAGTCTTCTGACTTAACCTCGGAAATCTTTTAGGTTAATGGCTCACCAGAGGAAACGAGCCGACTCTTGCTTTGTGAAGCAACAGCAATGGTGATGAGGCAATGTTTTCAACTTCTTGGAATTACACCGGTTTACAAGATATGAGAATACCTTCATTCTTGATGTACTACTATCTTTGATTGCATTAACATTTTCGAAATCATATTTTTGACCTTTTATTACCTTTGTATTGTGCAAACATACACGATTTTGAAAGAGTAGAATAGAAAATGATCCTTTTTTTTTTTTAAGTAAAGAGGTGGTTATATTTTAGTTCACGTTTATTCTTTTGCATTATAGTTTGTAGTAGTATATTTCAATTTCTCTATTGCAAAATCCGCCAAGAGTTCCTGTTCTTCCTCCCTTGACGAGAAAAAGTTCAAACCAAACCAAAGGGATTGATTATGGCTATGGTGGAGTTGTGTGTAGATTTTGCAATGTACTACAAATATGTGATGTTCAGAATAAGATATTACTTCATCAGTTTCACAATGACTGTCCCTAAGACCTACTCCTAACTCGTAAATGCTCCATTAAGATTGTTCTCGTTTCATTTGATGCATTTGCATCATATATTTTGTTGTCAATTTATTCACGACCACCACCATTTTTTTTTTTTTTTTTTTTGGTATACTAAGAACAATTTTAGTGGAGTGGAGGGAAAACATTTTAGTCTATTACTAAGTTATATTCCCTTCGTACTTTTTAAACGTTTACAAATCATTTGGTCACCAAAATTAAGAATGGTTAATGGTGGGTAGAGAGAGAAAAAGAAGGGAATAAAAAATCATTTTACTGTAAAGTTTATTGATAGTAGCTGAATTTTTTATTAGTTAAAGTAGATAGTGGAGGGGTATTATGGCGAGGAGTGTGTGTAAATTTTTTGGAAAAATTTCACTTTGGTTACCTGAGGTATGGCATAATCATTTTTTGGTGATCTTAATTTTGCATATTCCCACTCTGGTTACCAGTAATTTGAAAATTAGTTTCACTTTGGTGATTTCCGTTAGCTTTGTCAAGTTGACTGTTGGTTTACCACACATGCATCATATAATAAAAACACTGTATCCATTACCACACATAAAACAACATTCAAAAGCATTTTCCACTTAAAAAACAAATAAAAAAAAACCTAATAGAGAAGAAAACAGTACTGATAAAGGTTCTGAATACCACTTTAGACAGCCCATAAGGGATGGATATAACGCCAAATAACCTAAAGACCCTCTCATTATTGCAACGCTGCTGTTTTGCTTAGCAAACTAACAGTCAGCTTGACGGAGCTAACGGAAATCACCAAAGTGAAACTA
>BSSO01000168.1:0-43183 GCA_030267885.1 Mesembryanthemum crystallinum | reverse complement strand
TAAAGTGACTCAATTGTGATACTATATTTCATACCTGACTCCAATGATTCATCTTCAGAGTCTGACTTGTATGAACTGGAGTCCCCTTGATCCTCTTCTGTAGACTCGTCATCCGTGTGGTCTTCAACATCAGGTTCTTCATATTTATGCTCAGTATCATCAAAGTCTGAGGCATAGCCATCATAATCTTCTGCAGGCACATCTTTGGGTGTCTCTTCTGCACCATCACTATATTTTGCATCATCAGCACTTCCAGTTTGCTGATCAGTCTTTTCTCCCGTCCAACGTGAAGCAACAAGACGACCTAGTTCTTCCTTGGATAACCCTTCTGTATTTTCACTTCCAGCTGTCTCTTGCTGCAACATGATACAGTAACGAGAAAGCTTGTTATAAGTGGAAGCCTTTGGCTAAAGAAAAAAAAAGAATTATGAAGACAGGGTCATATCAGATAGTCTCACAGTTCTAGTCTTAAATACTTCAGATTGAATATTTCCTTTTATCGACACAGGAACATAAGCACAATGTTATCTCCAGACTCTAATACCAAGGGATTCAGATATTTTTGTTCACGGATTGAAAATGAATTGTCATAACTCATAACTAATAGAACAACATAAAACCTAGCTATACAAGTAAACTATCCATCCATTTCCAACGAAGTTGAAAGAGTTACTAGTTGGAAATTCCTCAACTTCAGATTATGGGACAAAATCAAATGTCCCACTAAACTGTTGTTTGATTCCTAGTTGTTGTAATATCACATCAAACAATTCCTTTTCCTTCTATGGTCTAGCATAAACAAGCCCTTTTGCAATAGCAAGGGTAAGATTGCCTAATCTAGAATCCTCCATATCTTACCCTAGGCAGGAGGCTTCACACAACAAGAGGCACAAGAGTAATGTTAGGATAAAGTATAGTAAAGTAAAATTTGTTACGCTACATTTGGAAAAGCAAAACAAATGAGCTGTATGCATTTTTGTTTTTAAGAAACACACCTCATATTTATGGTCAATACCAGATTCAGAACCAACAGTGAGGTCTTCATTTTTCTCTGCAAGCTTAGCAAGATAAAACCAAAGTGTCAAAGAAAATGCAAAGATGTAATTCCAGGATACCTCCTATTAAACCTATTCTTCTCAGTTCTCGTTTCATTACTTCCTTTNAGGAAGCCAAAGTTCTAGGTTTCTATTTACCACTTCAGCTGCATTGCTAGGAGATACTTCTTCGACATTATGCGCAATTTCTGAATCCATTTCTTCAACATCCTAAATCAGAACACTTTTAGAAATAAGATATATTGAAAACTGAAGAGTAAGGAAACAATAAAATAGCAGCGAAAAGAATCGCATAATGAACTCTCCAAAAACATGCCTCAAAGAAATGAGCTTAGAAGAAAAAGGCAACTCAATGGCAGCAGACTACCACCCAAAATTCTTTTTCATAAGATAATCTTCACGTAGTTAGGGATACATGATCGAAAGTGCTGAAATTCATAAACTTCAGAGAATGTACATATTTTAGACATTCAGCAAACCTGGTATAAGGAGTCGGTAGGATTACTCGTAAGATCATCGCGCATAGTATCTTCATGATGTTCTTTTTCATTCCCTACCTTCTCTTCGCCTTCTTTCTTTTCCTGGTTAGATTCTTTTTCTGCTTCGTTCTTGAGTTTCTCTTCTTTTTCTTTCTCTAAGCGCTCTACCTCTTCTGCTTTCTCTATTTGTTCCTTGTGCTCTAATAGACAAATGAGGCAAAAGATTTACAACTATCAGCTGTTTAAGCCAACTGAGTCCTTGTAAATTTCTCATCCGCAAATAGATACAACTACTCTTTAGCAGAGATACCTTCAATGGTAAGAGGAAGAGAAGATTGAGCGTACCTTTGAGCTGTTGAACTAGGCCCTTGAGTATTTTCTCCTCACCCTTTAGCTTTGACAATTCAGCCTCATCTTTCGCAAAAGCTACCTTGGCTTGCTCAACTTCCTTTTTACGCAATGTAACCCCATCCTGATACGTTGAGATCTTTTTCTTCAATCTGTCCCTAGCTGCTTTCCCAGCCTCCCAACATGTATTTGGGCACTCAACTTTACCATCATACTCATCACTTCCATCACAGCAATCTACACTAACACAGTAATGCCCTTGATTTGCTTAAAAAACGAAGAGAAAAGAATACATAAGCCTTACAATCTTGACGAAGACAGTAGTAAAGTTCTTACCACAGATCCCATCATTCACTCTGGAAGAGAATATAACAAGAGGCACATGTCCTTTGTTTCGGCAATAAAATCTTCCATTTGGGCATGCAGATGTTCCTGCAATTGCAAACCAGAATTTGTGACATCAAGTCTCTCCAAACCTCACCGCTTACCGCAAAAATTTCACTACAATACGGGTTTTTTCTTCTACCATCTTAGTACTTTATCCACCCCAATATAAATGTTTCATCCAGTAAAGGCCATGCTTACCATTATGAACTATGCAATCAGTTAGAGACCATGAAAGGCAATTTTACAAGCTAGGTGTTAGAGCTAGCCGGTGTTCGAGACTAACGGGCACTTGCATTTCTATTTTGGGTGTCTTTTAACAGATTTTTATTATGTAAGGTGCCATAATTTTAAGCTAATTCTCATCCCACCCTTCAACAAAAATAAATTAAAATGAAGCTGGGGAAAAAAGAGAGATTGAGATTACCAGGCTCATCGGAACCATCAGGGCAGTCGCAGAAATCGTCATTCACTAAACTCCGATTGATTTTCTTCGATCCATCTTTACATTTTATGAATTCTGATGCTCCCGAAAAATACTTCTCATCTGATAAACCCCACAAAAATACGAGTCAAAATAAGCGAATTATCAACATCCCGGATATTGTTTCGAAATTTCGGAAACTACGAGAAGGGAGAGATAGAGAGAGAGAGAAACGATCGACCTTCAGGAGAGACGCCGACAAGTCGAACAGAGGAGAGAGAATCTGATCTGACGAGGGAGGGAGTAAGTAAGACGAAAATCAGCAAAAATTGCAGCAGCTGCAACAACTTCATCTTCATCAACCGCCCAAACTGGGCAAGGGAAACTCACTCCTTCAAATATGATTTCTTAGTTGCCGCAATGTTATCGAATCAAATGCGTAAGAGTTAGAATGTTTGATACGAATTCTTCCCTGCAAATTTGTTCGATGTGGGATCGTGATAAATTTGCAGTAGTTGCAGCTCGTGAACCCGCAGAGAGGTTGAAAGAGAGAGAGAGAGAGAGAGAGAGAGAGAGAGGATACAGTAGTGGAGAGTGAAAAATAGCGGAGAATGGGAATTTTGCACAATCCAGGAGTAGCAGCTTAACGACGTCGCTTAGTATGGAAATTGTTTCTATTGGGGGGTTGGCCCGAATTCCGAGAGATGGTACCTCGGTAAACGATAATTAACCACTTTGGTAACAGATATGACGAATTAGCTGGTTCAGACCAGGCCCAACTGTGACATCCCGTCTTAGAGCCTGTTGGAATTGGCCCAATTTATTTTATATGCGTTTATGTAGGGGTAGCCAACTAGCCATGGCCCGTGTTGGATCGCCCTACATGTTGTGGCGGCATGCCTGAAGTTTTAGGAGGGCCGACCTAGGCCACTCCCTATCCGAGGGGACTCATGTTGTGCCACCTCTTTCTCAGGGCAGCTGGCGACCCACAACCATCGTGCCAATATGTTGTCCCGTTGTAAATTTTCAATTTTTTTATCATATACTCACTCCGTCCCTAATTAAAAGTGTCGCTTCGTAATCCGCAACTCACGACGGAGGGAGTAATTTTTTCCCGTCATACTAGAGCGTGTTGTGTCGTGCTTGTCCTTGCCTCAGCTTATGATTTTCTTCAAATCGTGGCCCGGCACGGCCTACCACATCTTGCTGAGTTGGATTGTGCCACGAATGGACCCATAACGTGCCCGTGCCAAATTCATGCTGGGCCATGCCGCCCATGAGCCAACTCAACGTGCATGCGCAAATTTCCGAAAAAAAATGTATTTTGTTTAGATTCGACTCAGTCGGAGTAATCCAACATAGGACCACAACACAACAATTTAATTGAAAATTTACAACGAGACGATATGTTGGCAAGGTAGTAGCTCACTATTGTGTGAATTAGGGCTGTCAATGTCTGACACGACACGATAACACGACACGAAACTGACCCGAAGTTAATGAGAGTAACACGAACCCGACACGACACGAACACGAATTATACGATCCTGTCACGATTTGACCAATTTGGTGTGAAATGTAATTATTTTACATTTCATATAATTTTTATGTAATTTAACCGACACGAAGTCGACACGCAACCAAACACGAACACGACCCGACCCGACCTAGTTGACAGCCCTAGTGTGAATGACCTTGAGACTCACTGATCCTCTCCTCTTTTTATCTCTTTCTAGTTGCCTTCCCTGTAAATTAAATGGAGGAGTTTTAGAGATAAATAGAGAGAAGGTTAGCAAGGGTCAGTCAAAGTTTTTATGTGCTATATAAGCAATGAGCATTTGACATTGATGCGTGCTACTGCTGGTCATTCGATCTTATTGGGCCACTAATTGCTACGGAGCGTCATTTTTAGCTCCTGCTCGACAAAATGTTTTAAAGAAGGATAGAGAAAAAGAGACGAACAATGAGCACAAAACAGTACGCTAAAAGAGTTCCATTAGGGCCAACATCGCTCAAGTATTCTGGTGATTTTCTGCTGGCTTTGCTTTGAGGTAATTTCTTGATGAACAATGTAAGGTCAACACTTATCGCTTATATTACTATAAGAATGTCAAATTACTGTATCTTATTATGCTTATGTAGGGTGATTTTCTTGAACTACTAACTGTTCTCCCTTGGGTTAGTGCTGTTGTTACTCCTAGGGCTACACTATCCTGCTATGTTCATGTTCGGTTCGTGTTGTGTTGTCGAGTCGTGTCAGGTTTTAACAATCCTAGTTGTTACCAGTTCCGATTATTTGATAACAATGTTGATTGGTAGGCAAGCCAATCAGTCCTTGTACGGTTGTACCATTGTGCTCTTAAAATTAAAGATAGGTTGCTGCTTCATCCTTTACAAGCAGTCCCTTCTCTTAAACTGGTATCTGTATTTTGTTTCATAGCTGGCTTGATTGTGTCACTCTGTTAACGCAATGTCACCACAATTCCTGGTCATGGTAGTTTTTGTGGGTTACCCATTGAGCTTATGGAGAGAACACTCTGCACTTTGTATAGAAAGCCCTGATATATGTCTTACAGTATGACATCAAACAATGATGTCCATGTTCTCCTCCTTCCTGTGTACCACCATTGCCGCACAGTACTGTAGTGTAGGAACGAAGCCAGGTTCTGACGTTAAAAGGGAACGCAGATTATTATGAACATTTACATTGGTTTGGGGAGGTGCCATTGCAATTAGAAAAAGATTTTAATTTGTAAAACAAGTATAATTTTCCTTAATTACCACTTCATGTGGACAGCAAAAATCTCAAGAGCGGCCATGACCTGCCTTGCCTAAGCCTCTTAAGAGCTTTATCCTTACAATAGTGCATCACCTTCACCAATTGCCGCACAATAGCCCTAAATCTCATAGCAGGGTCACTCACCTGGACCTTTTCTTGATATGGAAGAAGATGAAGATGCAGCTGGGAGGAGATATGACTTAATTGGTAGGAGAGAAAAAATGATTTTGGTATTGCTTAAGAAGCTTTCAGAAAAAGAAAATGAGTACCATTGTTTTTGGCCAAACTGTAAGCATATCCTATGAAAGTTTTTGTTTTAAAACTCTCCAATCGAGGAGTTTACTCGTTTGCTAGGTGCACTTCTTGTTGACGGCCTGTACGCGGCCCTCTATTGTAGCCATTTGTTGAGTATCTGTTGTCAAAAACTGCTGCAAAAATTATGGCTAAGTATTGAACTACTGTAACGCCGCCTTTCTTCTTATGTGAAATCCAGTTGACAAACTTTGGTAGCTATCCTCTTTCTTGTTCTTTCTCTTTTTTCTTTTTTAACAGTATTTGATTTGTTTGAAAAGATATTGTTTATTCTCTATTATGCAAAGCTCAATGGCACAAGGACCACACTTGCTATTGGAAGCATGGATGGCTCAAGGATAAGGCCACTAAAGCCTTACCTTTAGCCCCCAAAGGATTAATTAGATAAGTTAACCAACAATTTGAAAAATGAGCCCTATAGTACTCTCATTCTTAATTTATTTCTTGTGTTAAATAAAAAAGTATAAAATTTTCAAATTAATTTGTTTCACTTAGTAAAAAGGGCCTTAGTTTAGAATTTAGCTTTAGGCATCTGCATTCATTAACTAGCATCTGATTGCAAGTACAACATGCACATTTTAATATTAGTTTAGAGCCTTGTTATATAGTATGTTCATGGTATTCTAGAGCAGAAGAGGATCATTGACCAAGAACCTAGAGCTCACTCTTCCTGTTGCTCTTTATCACATCTTCACCAGAAGTGAGAGGCTATTAAAATGCTGCAGAAGACGGGAAGGCGATTGGTGCTCTTCCCTCTGCCCTTGCAAGGCCATCAGACCCCCTTGCTTCAGCTGGCAGATATCCTCTATTCTCAAGGCTTCTCCATTTCTATCATACATACCCAACTCAACTCTCCTAACTCTGCTAACTACCCCCATTTTACCTTTCATCCTATCCCTGACAGCTTATTTGAGGATGATGCTTCCTCAGCAGATAATGTTATAGCTCTTCTGAGCATGCTTAATGTCAAGTGTGTGGTCCCTTTGAGGGATCTCTTGTCGCAAATATTATCAGAGAATGCTGCCACTAATGAACCTGTTGCTTGCTTATTTACCGATTTTATGTGGCACTTCACACAAGCTGTTGCTGACAGCCTCGAACTTCCAAGGATCGTGTTGCGGACAAGTAACCCATCTTCCTTTCTATCTTTCACATCTTTATCTCTTCTCAGAGATAAGTGTTACCTCAATGCTCAAGGTATGCTTTAAAACAATTAATACTACTATATTAGTTCTATTATCATTGTTTACTTTTCTTTTCTTCATAATAGTTAAAGAAGTGACCTCAAGCAGCTCACTATCATAGCAAGGGGAGGGGGACTTGCAAAGTGCAAACAAATCCAGAATGAGCCAAGCCAAATGTGGTTGCACATATCTCTCCCTCACTGTCCCATGGGGAAGTTCGGCCATGAGGATTTGAGTCCTGGTGGTCTCTTGTTAATTGGTATTGTTGTTTACTTCCTAGCTAATAGTGCTTTAAAAAAAAGCTTAGGAAGTCTCTTAACATACTTGAAAGCAAAATAACTGACACCTAGCTTGCATCAGTGATTAGTCCTGTTCCAGTCCTGAAGGAACTAGATTGGGTAGATGTGTGTGCTCACGATTTAGGGAGCTTCTTGTTGATACATCTGAAATGAAATGTCTTTTCCTCATTCCCCAGGTTTCCATAACCGGGCTACTGTGATATTGATTTCTGGAGCTAAAGGATTTGTTGAGTGAATATGCATTGCATCAACATGATCACTTGTTGATGAGTCTTCATCTACTCTGAACTTATTTTCAGTATCCTATTCCATTGAGAACACAAAATCTGGAACTGAATAAAACCATTTGTTAATCACTACTGATTTCAGTTGTACTTGGAGCTGCATTAATCTATAAGTTTAACCAGGCATGGTTAAAGAAAAGTTTTGGATCTCGTGATAGTTTTAACTTCTAAGTTTTCAATGAACTATTTAATGCCTGAAAACCATGTGCATTACATTACACAAAGGGATTGATTAGTTCTTCAAATGTATGGGTATTTGTTTGTTCTTAGTTATGAAGCTGAGTAGGCTGATCGATCGAAAAATAATTTTCCTAGCTGAATCAAATAATTGAATTAATACTGAATACAATCAGTGCTCTTTTTTTTNTTTTTTTTTTGGTTCACTTATTCATGTACGTGGTCCTCATGCTTGTTATATTGGTGTCGGTCCTGCCCTCTTGTCAAATTTTGTTTTCCTCAATGTTGTTGTTGGCTGATTTATATCAATCTGTTAGAATTGCTGGTCCTAGTTACCCATGTGCACGTCCTACATTACATTTATTTTCTGTGAACTTGTCAAAGTGATAATAGAAGTGGGGAAGTAGCACTAGTACGAGTTGCAAAATTGTAACCTGCATATACATGATGAGAATTGTATCAAATCTTATCTATACACAAGGAAAGGAAATAGATACACTTTATAAACTATTTCCTGCAATTACACATTATACCGCTAGATTTTCACATTAGTACGACACATGTGGCAGACAGAAATCCAGAGTTATGATGCGTACTTGCAGGAGATAGTGTAATAGAGAGGATGCTGATGCATATAGTAAACAGTGTCTTGCAATTAGAAGTGCATGAATTTGCTTATTCACTTAGCTATCCAATGTGACACCACTTCATTGTAATCCTTTTATGGAGTATAACACAACATATCTAGTTATCTACCGTCAAAGCTTCTCAAGTGTCTCAAGCTTGCTTTTTTATGGAGTATATTACACAACTTATAAGTTTCTCTTATGCATTCTCAGGCTGTCAGTTGGAAGAACTAGTGCCAGAGTTTCCACCTCTAAAAGTTCAAGACATTCCTATATTGTGCACACCCAATCCAGAAGCAGCTTATGAACTAGTATTTAACTGTATGGAAAAAACTAGGGTCTCAAGAGGACTTGTTTTTAACTCATTCGAGGAGCTTGAAGGTTCTTCATTGGCCATAATTCGCAAAGACATTTCTGTTCCAGTGTTTGCAGTTGGCCCATTTCACAAACAGGTCCCAGCCTCTTCAAGTAGCCTCTTAGCGCAAGACAGAAGCTGCATTTCCTGGCTAGATGTTCATAATCCCAAGTCTGTGCTTTATGTAAGCTTTGGAAGCATAATAGCTGTAGATGAGGCAGAGTTCCTCGAGATTGCTTGGGGCTTGGCCAACAGCAAGCAACCATTCTTATGGGTCATCAGGCCTGGCTTGGTCCGGGGTTTAGATGGGCCTACTCCATTGCCAAATGGGTACTTGGAGATGGTTGCAGATCGAGGACGGATTATTAGTTGGGCCCCACAAGAAGAGGTGTTGGCACATCCTGCCATTGGAGGATTTTGGACTCATAGTGGATGGAACTCGACTTTGGAAAGCATTTGTGAAGGGGTGCCCATGCTTTGCCTGCCTTGTTTTGGTGATCAGAAGGCTAATGCTAGATATGTGACAAGTGTGTGGAGGGTTGGGTTGCAGTTTGAGAATGAGCTAAGACGCGAAGATATTACGAAGGCAATCAGAAGACTGATGTTAGAGAAAGAAGGCAAGGACATGAGCGAGAGGATAGCATCTTTGAAAGACAAAGCACATCTTTGCGTAGCTGAAGGAGGATCCTCTTCCAAATCCTTGGAGAGCCTAGTTGCTCATATTTCATCATTTTGATGTTTGTTTCTGTTCTTTTTCATGAAAGATTCTCTCTGGTTTTATTTCAACAAGGTATTATGTACAATTATCAAAGCTTCTATGTTGTGTAAATTTTCCTACTCATATGATCTGAAAATAAATTTTGATGGTTTCCTTTTATCAAGGAGTTACAGATCATTTTAGAAAGTTGATTAGAGCAGGAATTACCAACCGAGGAAGAACATGTATTCTCAATTATGAAGGCAACATCAGTGAGAATTGGTATTAACTATTAAAGCAACATATGACTGGCACCTAGCTGGGTGTTCTCAGGTGCACGCAAGAATGACTCCTAGATGAGCAAAAAGAACGACTCGTGATCAAAGTACGTAGAAACATACTATTACTGATGCTAAAAGCCAGCCTTTTCTCAATAAGAAACCCAATGCAACCTTCAAGTTTCTGTTAAGGGTATGTCTGAAAATCTCCAAAAATATCCACCTTTTGTCTGCTTAAAATTGAGCTTGTTACGTGGATAACATCAATGTGATTGATACTTCAAACTGATTTTGTTCGATCTATTTTGTACCCCAAGTCTTTTGAGGCAAAAAGCCAAAAGGGTGAAATATTTGGTTCACTGATGTTTCGTTTTTGAAAGTATGCTTTACAGCTGATTTGATGCTGGCCTGCTACTAATCATGAGAGGGAAGTCTTAGTTTCGTTTTCGGTCTATGAAGTTGCGTTTATAAAACATACACCTACCTCTGAAAAAAAAGATCAAAGTAGCTGCCATTACCATGTCAAAATCTCACAGAAACCACGTGGAATGTGACACAAGGAACATAAAAAATGAATCTAACTTGTACACAAGGATGTTCAAGTGGCATGCGTTCAGAGAGTAGTTTCTCCTGCAGACAACGACGCAAAACTAAGAAAAGTTTAATCAGAGCCATTCACCTTTAAGGAAATGTCTCATGTTGTTCCATTCGTATAAATCACTAAATTGGAGGACGCACCAAGAATATGCAAACCAGTAACTGATAACCAAAACTCTGATGGCGATAAAGCAAGAGAAGAAGCTAGGTTGCAGAGTAGTACTGTTTCCTCAGCCATATATCGGCCACATAACACCGATGCTCAATTTAGGAAATGCCCTCCACTCTAAAGGCTTTTCCATCGCCATAATCCAAACCCGTTTCAATGCTCCGGATCCTACCAAATTTCCCAACTTCACCTTCCACTACATTGAAGATGCCCTGTCCAAAGCTGGAACTCTTCCTTCTGATCTTACGCAGATGGTAATTCTTCTAAATACAAGCTGCTTGGCGCCTTTCCGGGATTGCTTGTCCCGGATCTTGGAGGTAGCTTCCAAGGACAAGGAGCCAATTGCTTGCTTGATATCGGACCCGTTGTGGGAGTTTGCAGCCACTGTTGCTGATGGATTCAACCTCCCCAGGATTGCGCTGAAAACTGGTGGCGTCTTGGCTTTTATTCTTTATG
This sequence comes from Mesembryanthemum crystallinum, assembly GCA_030267885.1. Classification (NCBI taxonomy): domain Eukaryota; kingdom Viridiplantae; phylum Streptophyta; class Magnoliopsida; order Caryophyllales; family Aizoaceae; genus Mesembryanthemum; species Mesembryanthemum crystallinum. The sequence continues at coordinate 32,280 of BSSO01000168.1, read as the reverse complement.
ATGCGCTGCCCTTTCTACGTGAAAAGGGCTACTTCCCCCTGCAAGGTACTTCTTCTTTGTTTAGCTCTTATTTCACCTTGTACTTACTTTATTTGGTCCAGTTAACAGCAGAGAAAAAAGTTTTATTTCTTTTATAATAAGAAAAATGGTAACAAGAGTTAATTGACTATTCGGAAAGGGTTAACAAAATGGACCTGCACTTCTCTTTTTCTTTGTTAATCCTCTGGCTTCCTCTGTCTTTCAGAGGCTCAACTAGAAGAACCAGTGCTCGAGGTACCACCTTTCAAAGTCAAGGACCTTCCTCCAGAGGCACATCACGATGTAGTGGCTTCTCTGGTTAAAGAAACCAAAAAATACACTCAGGGAGTCATCTGCAACACATTTGAAGAACTCGAAGGGCCTGTGCTGGACAGACTTAGCCAAAAGCTTCCGTCTGTTCCTATCTTCCCTATAGGCCCACTCTGCAAGTACTCTCCAACAAATGTGAGTAGCCTAGTCATGCAAGATGAAGGCTCCATCACCTGGCTAAACTCACAAGCACCAAAATCAGTACTTTATGTAAGCTTTGGAACTATCGTGGCAATAAGCAAGGAACAATTCCTGGAGATAGCCTGGGGGCTGGTCAGAAGCAAGCAGCCGTTCTTGTGGGTTGTTCGACCAAGGTTGATCCAAGGCTCAGAGAAGAATGCATTGTTTCCAGAAGATCTTCTGGAGATGGTGAGTGCGAGGGGCCATATCATCACCTGGGCACCCCAACAAGAAGTTTTGGCCCATCCAGCTGTTGGAGGATTTTGGACTCACTGTGGATGGAATTCAACAATTGAGAGCGTTTGTCAAGGGGTGCCCATGCTTTGCCTCCCGTTTTTTGGTGACCAGATGATGAATGCTAGACACATATGCGACAATTTGAGGATCGGATTGCAATTGGAGAAAGGGCTGTATACACAAGAGATAGAGCAAGCAATCAGAAGACTGATGGTGGAAAAAGAAGGACAAGACATGAGAAAGAGAGTAGCAGCTTTCAAGGAACATGCAGATAATTCTCTCATGAAAGGAGGTTCTTCATACGAATCGTTGGATCAACTGACTAATCACATTTTATCATTTTGTTGTACTGAGAAAACAAAGACCTTAGATTAGCTCAAATAACATTATAGGAGTGCTATTTAGTGAATAATATTTGTTTTCTCTAAGCAGCGACAGATAATAAAGGGCTTTATTTATCACTAGTATTTAGTTTTGTCTAACACCTAATGTTTAATCTGGATCTTTGCTCTCTCAGTCTGTTCTTATTTTTTTATTTTTCTTAATTCTTGCTCCCAATATGCTTTTGCTACTCTTTCTTCTTTACTCTGTGAAGCCAAAATGGCGTGCAAATGCAACATAACACACAATCCTTCATCAAGGACTTTAAAAGAGACACCATAACAAGCCATTAATCTGTACATCAAAGTCCAATTATAGTCTTATAGAAAGTACAGATTAGCCCTACTTACCCCCCCTCCCCGATTGCGTATTTTGTTATCTGTGCGTGTTTTTCAGTTATCCTTACTTGGGCAGAAGTTCAACCAGTCATACCAAAATTAAATTCTGAAACATTATTTGACAATTGATTGGAAGTAATGTAATAACATTACTAATCAGATTTATTCATTTTTGAGATATTGAGGTTGTGAGGAGTCTGTAATTGTAGGAAATTGGTTCTCTAAATTGACTATCCTTGACATGGATGGTAATTGTTTAGGTAATATTATTTAAATTTTTTGTCGCAGATGCAAATTTGAATATTTTACCCCGAAGGATTTCTACAATACACTTCTTCAGGTAACACCTCCATAACATAAAAGCTGGAGTGGAAATTAGAAATGCTAATGAGTAATGTCAATCACAAGAAAGGTCAGAAGTCAGAACACTTACCTTCTGTGTGGCAGCTCAACTGTCAGTTCTATGTCATTTGTCAAGCATAAAGATGCACCCAAAAGATCTGCAGCTCTGGTATTTTTGTGTAATTTCCTTCCTCATTATTTCCAATTGCACAACTTAAGCTGTTTCACCAAATCACCACAGGGTCCATAGTTGATAGCTATAATTGAGAATTAGCAGCAGTAGCTTGAGGTCTAAAAATGAAGGGGAAGCAGAGGCAGAACAAGCTGGGGCGTAGATTGCTACTGTTCCCATATCCACTTCAAGGCCATGTAACGCCAATGCTGCAACTCGCAACTCTCCTTCACTCAAGGGGCTTCTCGATCACCATAATCCACACTTGCTACAATTCACCTGATCCTACCAACTTCTCACACTTGACCTTCCACTTTATCAATGATAGTTTATCTGACAAAGATGCTTCAGCCCCTGTGTCTCTCACTGTCGTGTCTGCCCTCAATACAAACTGCCTACAACCATTCCGGGATTGCTTAACACAGGTTTTGAGTTATAATGATGAGCCTCCAGTTTCTTGTTTGATTGTAGACCCTATGTGGCCATTTGCTGCGCCTGTGGCTGATAGCTTCAACCTGCCTAGGACCACGCTCAGAACTGGTAGCATGACAGGATTTCTTGTTTACGATTTCTTGCCAATTCTACGACAAAAGGGCTACTATCCTAACAAAGGTACCAGCTAACAAGTTCTTTATGTTTATTTAAGCTTTCCTTTTCTCACCAAAAAAAAGGTACTGACTAATATGAAGTACTTGAACTTGATTTAGTAACTTGCTTCCGATGACCAATGGAAAGAATCATGCCAAGGGCTAGTACCGAGTTAGTGAGCTAGTACTTAAAATCCCCATTACAGTGCACAAAATCGAGATTCGTTTGTAAATTTTCAGCAACTTGCGGAGATTATCCTGGATTGAAACAGCTTGACATAATAAGCCACAAACCAAATAACTTCTATGCCCTTGAATCTATAATCATCCCCATCCAGCTGAAGAATGAAATCGATTCCCAAAAATTGTAACCCACATATTTACCAATAAACAGACTTGTTTCATAATTCCCTGCAACAATTATTGTACAATAAATTATATTAGCAATAAAGTAACAAATTTTGTTATCATGATTTAAATTATGAGACTGCATTGCAACAATTATGTTTATAGATATTCAAGGCATATATACATGGAATAGGTATGAAGAACCAATTTACAAATATATTTGACATGGTTGACTTGCAACTAGCACGTTGCAAGCTAAACCAAGACATGGTCGTGAACGCCATCACAACATTGCTGTCCACGATTAAAACATTGTCAACCCATGAGCATGACATGTATGATACTTAACTAATAACATGGCAATCACTTTTATTCTATAAATTGAGACACTAGTAATGAAGGAAAAGGCAACATTTAGCCTTAAGGTCTTAAAATGGAGGGGAAGCAGAGGCAGAACAAGCTGGGGCGTAGATTGCTACTGTTCCCATTTCCCCTTCAAGGCCATGTAACGCCAATGCTGCAACTTGCAACTCTTCTTCACTCGAGGGGCTTCTTGGTCACCATAATCCACACTCGCTATAATTCACCTGATCCTACCAACTTCCCCCACTTGACCTTCCACTTAATCGACGATAGTTTATCTGACACAGATGCTTCAGCCCCTGTGTCCACTGTCGCGTCTTCCCTCTATACAAACTGCTTAGAGCCATTCCGGAATTGCTTGTCCCAGCTTTTGAGTGATCATGGGGAGCCTGCAGTTTCTTGCTTGATTGCAGACCCTGTGTGGTTGTTTGCTGCTTCTGTAGCTGATAGCTTCAACCTGCCTAGGATCACGCTCAGAACTAGTAGCATGTCAGGATTTCTTGTTTATGAGTTCTTGCCATTTTTACGACAAAAGGGCTACTACCCTATCGAAGGTACTAGCGAATAAGTCCAATATGTTAATTTACGCTTTCCTGTTCTTACCCAAAAAAAAAGGTACTAGCTATAGGATTACTCAATTCATAATAATTCAGTAACTTTCTGTCTGATGACCAATCGAAAGAATCATGCCAAGGGCTAGTATCTAGTTAGTGAACTAGTACATATATATCCCATTACAGTTACAGTGCACTGTGCACATCCCTGCAGGTTTTGGTATGCAGAAAATAATGCTGTGAGATTCTAGTTGGTTGTCTAGCTAGTGTATATCATTCTCCTTTCTTTCATTTCCTTGACATATTTTTATCTGACACGCGTTTCAGAGACCAAGTCAGATGACTACTTGTTGGAGCTTCCAGTACCTCTCAAAGTCAAGGATCTTCCTGAAGAGTTCTTTCACAGCCTATTGGAACGTCTCAACAAAGACTCAAAGAATTCTCTAGGAATCATCTGCAACACATTCCAGGAACTCGAAAGCTCCATCCTAGACACAGTATGCCAAGATCTTCCTATACCGGTCTTCTCAATAGGCCCACTACACAATCACTCGCTACCTTGTCCAAGCAGCTTATGGATACAGGACCAAACTTCAATTTTCTGGCTAAATACACAAGCACCCAAGTCAGTTCTCTATGTGAGCTTTGGGAGCATTATGGCAGTGAATGAGGATGAGTTTCAGGAGATAGCTTGGGGGCTGGCCAACAGCATGCAGCCTTTCTTGTGGGTGGTCCGCTCTGGGTTGATTCAAGGCTTGGAAGCAGATGATCCCATGCCAGAAGGTTTCTACGAAACGGTGGGTGATAGAGGGCATATTGTCAAGTGGGCACCTCAACAACAGGTTCTGGCTCATCCTGCTGTTGGAGGGTTTTGGACTCATTGTGGATGGAATTCGATTATCGAGAGTGTTTCTGAAGGGGTGCCAATGATTTGCAAGCCCTTCAATCTTGATCAGCCTATAAATGCCAGGAATGTAACTGACAATTGGAGAATTGGATTGGAGTTAGAAAAAGGGATGAAAAAGAAAGATATAGAGAGGGTAACAAGGAGACTGATGGTCGATGAAGAAGGTGAAGAGATGAGAAACAGAGCTGCAGCCTTGAAAGAAAAGGCAAAACTTTGTCTCATGGAAGGTGGCTCTTCCTACAATTCTCTTGAGAAACTCACTGGCTACCTGTTATCATTTTGATCTGTCTGTTATTTATAGTCTTTTCGCATCAGGAAATGAGAATTAAGAACTGTCCCATAACATTTGCACAATAAAATTGTAAAGACTGAAGGTGGTATTACTGGGTGTTGATTGTTCCATTGATTTCATTTCCAAATGTCGAGTTTGCTGTTTGTTTTTTCGGAAATGAGAAATCTAGTCTGAGTCCCCCAAAAAAAGTGCAGAATTGAAGACACAAAACTACACTATTAAGAATAGAGTTTCCCTGAAAGTTCAAGTAAGGTCCTTTGTACTGGTGAACAAACTAATAGGTACGTAGCAACTGGGGTGAGAACAAAGTGCCACTGGATGATAAAAGCTGGTACTTGGGTGAGGAAAAGGTGGTATAGGATAGGCAAAACATAAAAGTGGTACCGGGAATCCGGGATAGTAAAAATGGTACTGTTGATATAAAAGTACGCATGACATAAAACTTATTTCATGTTTTCTTGCAACACTTAATGTGCAATAAATTATTTTAGTGATAAACTTTAACTTTGTATAAATGCTCTAAATTACGAGCAATGTACATCGCAACAATTAATTTTATAAGATATTCAGGGTCAGTTATGACAATTTTAGATAGACGCAGGGAGTAGGAGTAGGTATGTGTATGATCAACCAAATTCATATCATAATTGACGTGGTTGCAACTGCCATGTTGAAAGCTAAGCCAAGACATAATTCTGAATGCCATCACTACATTATTTATCAGCACAGCACGCAGAATGTAAGGACACTTTTATATCATTGTCAGTCCATCATCAATCACATCTTTAATACTTAATACAATCTTTTTTGTTCTTTAAATGGAGACTTAAACCTTGAAGAAAACACAGCATTTAGCCTTGAGGCCTAAAAATGGAGGGGAAGCAGAACAAGTTGGGGCGTAGATTGCTGTTGTTCCCATATCCCCTTCAAGGCCATGTAACACCGATGCTGCATCTAGCAACTCTCCTCTACTCCAAAGGCTTCTCCGTTACCATAATCCATACCCGCTATAAGTCTCCAGATCCTACCAACTTCCCCCATCTAAACTTCCAATTCATCGACGATGGTTTATCTAACAACTTTACATGTCCTCCACCAAATAGTTTCTCGTCACTCTTATCGACTCTCAACACGAGCTGCTTAGAGCCATTTCGGCTATGCTTGTCTAGGATGTTAGGCCATGATGATCATGGCCCGAGTGGGGATGATAAGCAGGTGCAACAGGAGCCGGTTGCTTGCTTAATTGCAGATCCTTTATGGGGGTTCTGCGAGGCTATGGCTAATTGCTTCAACCTACCCAGGATCGCACTCAGGACTGGGAGCATGTCCGCCTTTGTTGTCTACCATTCGATCCCACTTCTACGAGACAAAGGCTACTTCCCTCTTCAAGGTAGTACTCTCTAGCATGTTATTTGACCAAAACACTAGTTCATAATAATGCACATGTTATTACTATTTGCATATGACTACAAGAGTAAGTAGAATAACACCGGACGTTAAATGAGAGGTACTTATTATAATTCATAATTATTATTCTAAGAAAGCAACTATCATTCATGCACATTTAAGAAGGAAACAAAAGTTTAGATCAGTAGATACAGTATAGGCAGAGCAGTAGACAAAGTGATTTTTTTCTTGAAAATTCGTTCATTGTTCTGACGGGATTTGGACATTACAGCAATGAAGAAACATACGATCACAGGAAAGAGAAAGTGACAACAGTGTTAACTTACTTGTCTACTGAAGACTAACCTCCATTATATGATCACTTTTTACCAATTCAGATAAAAATTTGGACGAACCACTTCCAGAGCATCCACCTCTCAAGCTTGAGGACCTCCCTGCAGAGTCACAACATGGCTCACTGGCTTCCCGGGTCAAGGAGTTCAAGACATCTCTAGGAATCATCTGCAACACATTCGAGGAACTCGAAAGCTCTGCTCTAGCCAATGCCCGCCAAGCACTTTCCATCCCTATCTTCCCAATAGGCCCGTTGTGCAAATACTCGCCAACATGTGCAAGCTCAAGCAGCATACAAGAACAAGACACAACCTGCATTTCTTGGCTAAACACACAATCACCCAAGTCAGTACTCTATGTGAGTTTTGGGAGCGTTGCAGCAATGACCGAGGCTGAGTTTCAGGAGATAGCTTGGGGACTGGCCAACAGCATGCAGCCTTTCCTGTGGGTGGTCCGTCCTGGGTTGGTTCATGGCTCGGAAAAAAAGAATAATCCGTTCCCAGAGGATTACTTGGACATAGTGGTCCACAGAGGGCGTGTCGTGAAGTGGGCCCCTCAGCAGGAGGTGTTGGCTCACCCTTCTGTTGGTGGTTTCTGGACGCATTGTGGATGGAACTCCACTGTGGAGAGTATTTCTGAAGGTGTGCCCATGATTTGCCAGCCCTTCTTAGCTGACCAGGCCATGAACATGAGGCATGTGACCGAAAACTGGAGAGTTGGGTTGAAGTTGGAGAAGGGGATGAAAAGGGACGATATAACAAGAGTAATTAGGAGACTGATGGTGGAAGAGGAAGGTGAAGAGATGAGAAAAAGAGCTGCGACCTTAAAGGAGAAGGTCGGACTTGGTCTTATGGAAGGTGGCTCTTCATACAAGTCCTTGGAGAGCCTCATTAGTTACCTCTTGTCATTTTAATTAAATCTGTTTATGAGTGTTTCTTTTCCCCATTATGCATAATAAATCATGTACTACTTTTAATGAAGATTACGTGCATATTTGGAATTTCCTCTCCAGTCTCCACGTTACTACTCCGGCTACTGTAAATGCTAGGAAATAGGAATCAGTCAGTTTTATGTTCAAATAACCAAATAATAGTGCCTTAGTACCTTTTTTTTTGTACTCAGGTGGCTGACACTCCACACACCAATCAACTGGTTACTGGTATATGAACATTGAGCACTGCAACAAAGAAACAATGACAATGAAAACTTATAAGTACTGCACAATTCACAAACCAACAAAAATGGCTCACATGATATTAGCCATGGTTATGAGGTCAGAAATGGAGTTTGAGACTTACATCTCCCTTCAATTATTGCTATGCAATCACAGGAAAAGTAGATGAAATACCTCCATAAACTGTATTCCAATACACAGACCCATATAACCGAAATAACTTCAAACTTCCAAATATGTTTAACGCCATAACGTCCCTCCCACTAAGGAAACACCAGAAAGGCGAAATGCAATAACCATTCTTTTCCCTTCCCTAAAAAGTTGTCGTTTCTGGCCTTCTGGGCATTTGCAACTACATATAATGCTCTACTTATATTTTCCTTGTTAATTGGAAATCAAAATTCAGTTTAGCCTTGAAGAAGTGGTTGAGAGCTTCAATGGAGGGGGAGAAGCAGCAACTAACCAAGCTGGGGCGCAGATTGCTGTTGTTTCCTCTGCCTTTTCAAGGCCATGTAACACCAATGCTGCATCTAGCAACTCTTCTCCTACCCAAGGGCTTTTTAATCACCATAATCCACACCCGATATCATTCTCCCAATCCTACCAACTTCCCCGACTTGACCTTCCACTTCGTTGATGATGGCTTCTCTGATGAAGCTTCTCAGTCACCCCCTGATCCCTTTTAAGTTCAATGTCCTGTCTATTCTCAATACAAAGTGCATAGAGCCAATCCAGGATTGCCTGTCCTGGATTTTGAGTGATCGCCGTGATGGGTCTAAACTCTAAAGTCGCTTGCTTGATAGCAGATCCTTTGTGGCATTTTGCTGCGGCTGTGGCTGATAGCTTCAACCTGCCTAGGATCGTGCTCAGGGCTGTTAGCATGTCGGCATATCTTGTTCATGTTGCCAATTCTACGTCAAAAGGGCTACTTCTCTCTCGAAGATACTAGCTAACATGAATTATTTAATTCTTGATTTAGTAACTTGCTGTCGCAATGATAAAAGTAATGCCAAGGCTTAGAGTTGTTATAGTATCACAATCACAAACACATCAGCCATATCACAGCCAGAACTGTTGCGGTTTACATCCTCTGCAGGTTTTGGCATACAGATCAGAGATAAATAATGTCATGTGAACTTCTAGTTAGTTCCACTTCTAGTTAGTAAAGATTATTCTCCTGTCTTTCACTGACTTGACATATTTTTCTCGGACATGCATTTCAACCAAGTCAGATGAACTTCTGTTGGAGTTTTCAGTACCTCTCAAAGTGAAGGATCTTCCTACAGAGCCATTCCAAAGCAGGCTGGAACTCACAGTAAAAGAGATCAAGAGTTCCCTAGGAATCATCTGTAACACATCGGAGGAACTTGAAAGCTCTGTCTTAGATACAGATTGCAAAGCTCTTCCCATCCCCGTCTTCTCAATAGGGCCTTTACATGATCACTTGCTAAATTGTGCTGTCAGCCTAAGAACACATGACCAAAACTTCCATTTCCTGGCGAAATCGACAAGCACCCAAGTCCGTTCTCTATGTGAGCTTTGGGAGTATGGTGGAAGTGAGCGAGGCTGAGTTTCAAGAGATAGCTTGGGGATTGGCCAACAGCATGCAGCCTTTCTCGTGGGTGGTCCGCTCTGGGTTGACTCAAGGGTCGGACGTAGATGATCTGTTGCCAGAAGGATATATCGATTTGGTGGGCGGTAGAGGGCATATTGTCAAGTGGGCACCTCAGGAAGAAGTTCTGGCTCATCCCGCTGTTGGAGGGTTTTTGACTCATTGTGGATGGAACTTGACTATTGAGAACATTCTGAAGGGATGCCAATGATTTGCCATCACTTCTTTAGTGATCAGCCAATAAATGCCAGGAATGTAAGTAACAATTGAGAGTTGGGTTGCAGTTAGAAAAGGGGATGAAAAGGGAAAAAATAGAGAGGGTGATAAGGAGACTGATGGTCGATGAAGAAGGTGAAGAGATGAGAAACAGAGCTCCAGCCTTGAAAGAAAAGGCAACATTGTCTCATGGAAGGTGGCTCTTCCTACAATTCTCTAGAGAAACTCACTAGCTACCTATTGTCATTTTGATCCCTTTTTTTTTAATGGTATTTTCGCATCAGGGAATGAGAGTAAGGAAATGTCCTACAAGGTTTGCCCAAAAAATTGTAAAGACTGAAGATGGTACTGTTGGGTGTTGATTATTCCATTGATTTCTTTTTTAAATGTCGAGTTTGCTATTTGTTTGTTTGTTTCAGAAATGAGATTTCTAATCTCAGTCCCCAAAGAACTAGTGCAGAATTGACGACACAAATCTATTAAGGATAGAATATCTCTGAAAGTTCAAGTAGAAGTAGGATCCTTTTTGACAATTGTGCGCTTAATTTGCGCGCCCACCTAAAAAGACCATTATTACAGCAGAGGCTGCTGTATGTATAATAAATGCGGGACAAATTCACCATCACCTATAATAACACTGACAAGTGAATGGATACCGACTAAAAAAGTGCCATGTGGCATGTAAGGGTGAGTGGTTGACAAGCTTAACTACAGATCACTGTCAATTCAGTCATACATGACATAATATGTTAAGAGCACCCAACAGATGTGCAGCTTTAAGCTTTTGTACGATTGCCTGCCTATTTAAGATATTCAATGTGCAACTTAGCAGTTTCACACAGCTTCACACACACACCACAGTTGTAATGGAGCATCACAAGCAGCAACTGCTTGGAAGAAGAGTTTTATTGTTTCCCCTGCCACTTCAAGGTCATATAAGGCCCATGCTCAATCTAGCAAATGCTCTCTATTCTAAAGGCTTCACAATCTCCATAATTCATACTATTCTCAACTCTCCAGATCCTACCAAATTCCCCAACTACACCTTCCACTTCATCGACGATGGTCTGTCTCCGAGCAATCCAGATTCTCTTGAAGTTTTCTCTGCTGTCAACAAGGGTTGCGTTGAGCCGTTCAGGAACTGCATCTCTCGGATTCTGAAGGATGATTGTGGTGAATATAATGATAAGGAGAATATCGCTTGCTTGATTGCGGATCTTGGTTGGGAGTTTGCTGGGAGTGTTGCTGATAGCTTCAACCTGCCTAGAATCACATTAAGATGTGGTAGCATATTGGCTGCTTCTGTTTATGAATCCTTGCCCCTTCTACGACAGAAAGGCTACTTTCCTCTTCAAGGTAACATTATCCAAAATACTCCTCCTTTGCTTCTACTTGTTTAGTTTATTTCATTTTAATTTTATTTCAGTGAGGTTTAATGAAATTACACTAGCAAAAGTTCAATGTTACTATAGTCAATCTATCAAAACTCCATTACATACTTGCCAGAGCAATCATCCGCAATAGAGTTAAAAAAAATCTATGTAAACTCCATTACAGGTCTTTCACCCAAGACTCATTCCTAGATAATTTTAAGTAACTGCCCTTTTTCAGCAAAAAATAAATAAATAAAAATATATCAAACTTAATAGTGTGATTTTTATATTTGAACATCAAGAGTGAATATATCAGTACGAAGTATATGCTGTTGATGAACTAACTATAGTTCATTAAACATGATGTAATTTGGACGTTTATGAAGAAACCACGCGACAAGTCCTCATCACTTGTCTTTTTCTTTTCTACATCTATGCTTAGCTTAGAAATTCATAAATGCCAAAATTATGTTAGTTTGCATCAAAAGCATACCTTTGAACTATTAATAGAAGTTATCTCCTCTCCTAGCCATTCTCCCTTTCTCCTCTTCTTCGATCCTTAGTGATATCTTGTACTGTACCTGGGAATGGAAAAACTTGAACCAGTAAGCAAAGAACATAAAAGTCATAAGCTAAGTGCAAATATGGAACTAGCTGAATAGTGATCCCCTAACCATTCTCAGCCTCCATCAGCCATTATCATTCATGTTTAGAAAATGTTACTTCCTAACCCAAAACGACAAAGTTCAACAAGAATGAGATCAGATTACATCCAGGGGGTTTCCAAACACCCCAAATTTTGCAACATAAAAGAAAGTGCAAATCGTTGTACTATATATTTTTAATGATAATACATGAGCATCATAGAACGATAGTTCTGTGCCTTAGTTAGAAAGTAAGATACTCTGATCTTTAAAGCAAGTACAATACTCTATAATAAGAACTGGGATTAATTCAACACCTTTCTATCAATGACTTCCTCATTTTTTGGTATGTTTCTCACCTTCAGAAAGCAGATTAGAAGAACCAGTGTTGGAGCTTCCGCCCCTCAAAGTCAAAGACCTTCCCCTAGAAGCACATCATTACATGCTGACTGTCCTCGCAAAAACAGGAAGGAGCTACACACAAGGAATGATCTGCAATGCTTTTGAAGAACTTGAACCTTCGGTGATGGACAGACTTCACCAAGATTATCACCCTATCCCTATCTTTCCAGTAGGCCCGCTACACAAATACTCATCAATCACTCCAACTAGTCCACTCACTGATCAATATGAAACTTCTATTTCCTGGCTAAACACACAGGCTCCTAAAACAGTTCTTTATGTGAGCTTTGGAACTGTAGCACAGATCAGCGAGTCGGAATTGTCAGAAGTAGCATGGGCACTGGCTAACAGTATGCAGCCTTTTTTGTGGGTGGTTCGAACCGGTGCGATTGACAACTTGGAAAAAGATGACCCATTTCCAGATGGGTTCTTAGAAATGGTTGGTAAAAGAGGTCATATAGCCAAATGGGCACCCCAGCTAGAGGTTTTGGCCCATCCTGCTATCGGAGGATTCTGGACTCACTGTGGGTGGAACTCGACCCTAGAGAGCATTTGCCAAGGGGTACCAATGATTTGCCAGCCTTTTTTCTTTGACCAGAAAATGAATGCTAGGCATGTAAGTGATGTATGGAGGATTGGGTTGCTGCTAGAGAAAGGGCTGCAAAAAGATGAATTACAGAGTGCAATCAGAAGACTGATGGTAGAGAAAGAAGGTGATCAAATGAGAGAAAGAGCAGGAGCATTGAGGGAGATGGCAAATCTTTGTCTCGTAAAAGGCGGCTCTTCATCCAAAGCATTAGATAAACTGACGACTCACATTTTAGCGTTAGAACAAACTACGAGTGAAAGACCAGCTAATGTCACTTCATAGAGTGATGAAGTTTCCACGCTATGTCAAGGTTCTCCCTTGATTCCTAAATGACCCTTTCTACACTAAGATGTTCAAAGCAGTTCAGGAATTTGTTATGGTTCTTGATTTACTGATGCTTTCATCATAGTTGCCCTATGATTCTACTATTTCAAGAAAATAAGGTTTACTCAATGNCCCCCCACAACACACACACATAAATAGAAGCACCATATGCAACTCGTATAGTCACTTAATGTAGGTAAGCAGAAATTCAGCGCAATTGTCTCCAAACAGTCAGTAACACATGTAACAGGTACACAGAGGGAAACCACACACTGAAAAAGTCATTACAATATTTAATGTAAAGCACCATGGGCTGCACTGTAATAAAGTTTTTCTTTCCATTAAGCCAGAAGGGGGTGACATAAGGTCTCGACCGACCCTCTGATCAGTGATTCTGGCTTCATTGCAGATGGAAGTCAAACATAAGGACTAGTTCCTCAAGGAAGCATCCAGGGGCTTCGAAATATCGGTTCGCAACACAATGAGTCATGAAAGGGGAAAAGAATAGAGAGAGCACAATGGAAGGCTGATAGCGGCAAAAAACAATGAAGAGACCTGAAATAGAATCCCGATTTTGAGGGAAATCACCAAAGGTGGCTCCCCATACAAACTAGATTGGACAAAAAATACTTGAGTTTCTGACTGCTTTGGACAGAAAGCTACACTACAAGTTAACTTACGATTTCATGGTTCAATGAGATGGAGTTACAGGTGAGTCGTGACTATCAAGTCATATAATCCGACCCCTCCCTACCAAGTCCACATAATCGAAAACTCGAAAGGCATAAAATTTGAAAAGCCTTTTCAACCTCTCTTAGAAATGCCACTTTTTTTGGTCCATGAAATTGCATTTCCGATGCATACTTTTTACCTATAAATCAACAATTCAAGGTAGCTGCCAATATGAAAAAATGGCCCAAGGCAGATATATGAATCTGACAACCAGAAAAGGATGTTGAAAAGGCACGCCATCAGAAAATAGTTTCTCCTGAAGACAATGACAGAAAACTAAGAAAAGTTTGATCAGAGCCATTCACCTTTATAGAAATGTATGGTGGCAGTACTATTTCATATAATTGCTAGTTAAAAGGATACACTAAGAAAATGCAATAATAGCCAATAATCAAAATTGAATGGAGAAGCAGCAAGAGAGGAAGCTAGGTTGCAGAGTAATACTGTTTCCAAAGCCGTATGTAGGCCACTTGACACCAATGCTCAACTTAGGAAATGCCCTCCATTCTAAAGGCTTTTCCATCACCATAGTCCAAACCCGATTCAATGCTCCAGATCTTACCAAATTCCCCAATTTCACCTTCCACTACATTGAAGATGCCCTGTACAAGGCTGAAGCTCCCCCGTCAGATATTCTGCAAATCATATATCTTCTCAACATGAGCTGCTTGGAGCCTTTCCGGGATTGCTTGTCCCGAATTTTGAAGGATGCATGCAAGGACAAGGAGCCGGTTGCTTGCTTGATTTCAGACATAATGTGGGAGTTTGCAGCAACAGTTGTTGATGAATTCAACCTCCCCAGGATCGCACTGAGAACTGGTGGCATCTTGGCTTTTATTCTATGTGATGCGGTGACACTTCTACATGAAAATGGCTACTTCCCTCTTCAAGGTACTTTTTGACTCTGTGATCAACTCTAACATCACTTGGTGTTTCTTTCTTTGATCTCCCTAACAGCTGAGAAAATCTGTACCCACAAAAGCCAAAGAGAATTAAAAAGAAAGAAGAAGAGGCAGGCATGATGGTGTGAAACCATGACATCAGTGTCAGATAAAGTAGAGAGAGTAACCTATTCTTCATCTTCACCTTCTTTAGCTTTTACAAGTTCTAATATTTGTTCTAACATTACAAGAACTCAAGAAGTGCCAATAACAATGAATAAAGTGGACGAGCATCAAGGTAAATTATTATACTGTTTTCTACAAATCTCTGAAGTTTTGGTTCAAATAACAATGTGGGGTTATTTGACTATCCCAATGAATGTGGAAGCTGCAAGCAAACTTCCACAGTTCCACAAGAAAGAAACCAAAAGAAGAAACAAACAAACTGAAATTCGCTTTTTCTTTATCAACCCTCCTACGTTTAATTTCTGTCTTTCAGAGGCTGGACAAGAAGAACCGGTGCTGGAGGGTCCGTTCCTCAAAGTCAAAAACCTTCCTTTGGAGGAATTGGCTACTGTGATTAAAGAGACCAAGCAGTACCCTCAGGGAGTCATCTGCAACACATTCAAGGAACTTGAGTGCACTGTGCTGGACAGACATTGCAAAAATATTCTTTCAGTTCCCTTCTTCTCCGTAGGCCCACTGCACAAATACTCAACTTCAGTGAGTAACATAGTCACTCAAGATGAAAGCTCCATCACATGGCTAAACTCTCAAGCTCCAAAATCTGTACTTTATGTGAGCTTTGGAACTCTTGCCGCTATAAGCAAGGAACAGTTTCTTGAGATAGCCTGGGGGCTGGACAGAAGCAAGCAGCCCTTTCTGTGGGTGGTTGGATCGAGGCTGATTCAAGGTTCCGAGAACAATGCTTCATTTCCAGAAGGTTTTTTTGAGACTGTGGCTGGGAAGGGCCATATTGTCACTTGGGCACCCCAGCAACAAGTTTTGGCCCATCCAGCTGTAGGAGGATTCTGGACTCACTGTGGATGGAATTCAACAATAGAGAGCATTTGCGAAGGGGTGCCCATGCTTTGCTATCCGTTTTTTGGCGACCAGAAGATGAATGCTAGACACATATGCAATGTCTTGAGGATTGGATTGGAGTTGGAGAAAGAGCTGGATGGACAAGAAATAGAGCAAGCAATCAGAAGACTGATGGCGGAAAAGGATGGGGAAGAAATGAGAGAGAGACTAGCAGTTTTGAAGGAACAGGCTGATCATTGTCTCATGAAAGGAGGCTCTTCATATGAATCCTTCGAGCAGCTAATCAATCATATCTTATCATTTGGTTGTATTGAAACAATTAGAAGCTAAGATTAGTTCCACTATCATTACAGAAGTATTATGTAGTGAATAAAAATTAGTTTGCCTAAAACAGCAACAGATGTAGTGTTTTCTGACACAGAATTATCAACTTACTCAAGTTCACGTACTCAAGTTCATGTTCTCAGTGTCGTTCCTTATCTTTTGCTTTGTATATTTTCTTACAACTTGCTCCCAAGACACTGAAGTTACTATTTTCTCCTGTGAAACCGAAATTAGTCTGCAAATGCAAAGCAATTCACTCTATCCATGTAGGGGTATGCAAGGGTGTTATGTGCTCATACCCACCTACCATGGTCGTATCAAGCCCACAACTAAACATTGACAGAGATGCAGGAGAGAGTG
Source organism: Mesembryanthemum crystallinum (assembly GCA_030267885.1). Taxonomy (NCBI): domain Eukaryota; kingdom Viridiplantae; phylum Streptophyta; class Magnoliopsida; order Caryophyllales; family Aizoaceae; genus Mesembryanthemum; species Mesembryanthemum crystallinum. The sequence goes on along the minus strand of BSSO01000168.1, from coordinate 15,816 downwards.
AAGAAGGAAGAAAACTCTATACCTCTAAGCATACAGAGATACAGCTTACAAGTGATTTATTTACTCTTTTTGGATTTTTGTTATTTCTCTCTTTGCCAATATACTTTAATAGCTCACACATCAGGACACCAATCAACTAGTACAAAGTTAACTAATGTATTGAGCAGTACTCCAGGGACTGACAAGGGGAAAATAGGTATACTCCCTCTGTCCCGCAATTAACTTTCAACCATATTTTTTGTCCCAAAATTAGCTTTCAAAACCAATGAAATCCCATAACTTTCCTATAACACCCTTCCACTAACTCACAAATACAATAAAAAAAATATACACTCTCTCTCCAATCACTCTCTCTCTTTCTATTATTTTATTCTCTCCACTAACTCACAAATACAATAAAAAATATACATCTACTACAAGGACAAATATGTCTAAAAAACACTCATCTAAAATTTTGTGCCCTCTCAGTTTATGAAAGCTAATTCCGGGACGGAGGGAGTATTAAACTAACAGACAAGAGTGAACTTTAATAAATCAGATGATTGGTATTGTGAAACTCTAAAAAAATCATATCTGTCTAATGCGGTTAATAAATATGAAAAAAAAAAATGGGTCTATCTTCCCCAATTATTGCGCTGCATTCACATTAAATAGAGTCCAAAAGGAGTTGAATAATAAACTATTTGATCACAGAAAAAGAGATGATGAATTAGCCCCATAAAACTATATCCCAGTATGCAGATCCAGAAACTCACATAACCCCAAACTTATCGTTGTGTCTTAAAAACAAGAAGCTCAATTTTTAGCAAAGAACTTGAGAGCTCCAATGGAGGGGGAGAAGCAGCAGCAGATCAAGCTGGGGCGTAAATTGCTGCTGTTTCCTTATCCACTTCAAGGACATGTAACGCCAATGTTGCATCTAGCAACTCTTCTCCATTCCAAAGGCTTCTCTGTCACCATAATCCACACCTGTTATAAGTGTCCTGATCCTACCAACTTCCCCCACTTGACCTTCCACTTGATCGACGATGGTTTGCCTGACAAAGATGCTTCAGCCTCTGTGTCTATGACTTTGCTGTCTGCCCTCAACACAAACTGCTTAGAACCATTCCGGGATTTCTTGTCCCGGGTTTTGAGTGACCATGATGAGCCTGCAGTTTCTTGCTTAATTGCAGACCCTTTGTGGCCGTTTTCCGCGGCTGTGGCTGAAAGCTTCAACCTGCCTAGGATTGTGCTCAGCACTGGGAGCATGTTAGCGTTTCTTGTTTATGATTTCCTGCCAATTCTACGACAAAAGGGCTACTTCCCTCTCCAAGGTACTACCAAAACTGAAGTATTTGAAACTTAATTTAGTAGCTTGCTGTCCAATGCAGAGAATCATGCCACCAAGGCTACAATTGAGTTACTGAGTTAGTACTTTGTAGCGAGGATCAAAGTCCTCTTTTGTGCAAAAAAGACTAAATGCCATATACAGTATCATAATCACAAGGCAACATCAACTGTATATTGTTGCGGTGCACAGCTGTGTGAACTTCGAGTTTGTTGTCTTCCTAGTGAAGATTATTATCCTTCCTTTCATTTCCTTGACAAACTTTTCTCTGACTTGCATTTCAGAGATTAAGTCGGATGAATTGCTGTTGGAGTTTCCAGTACCTCTCAAAGTCAAGGATCTTCCTCCAGAGATATTCCACAGCCTACTGGAAGCCGTCAACAAAGAGACGAAGAATTCTCTAGGGATCATCTGCAACACATTCCAGGAACTCGATAGCTCTGTCCTAGACACAGTATGCCAAGCTCTTCCTATACCTGTCTTCTCAATAGGCCCGTTACACAATCACTCACTAACTTGTACAAGCAGTCCATGGATACAGGACCAAACTTCCATGTCCTGGTTAAACACACAGGCACCCAAGTCAGTTCTCTATGTAAGCTTTGGGACCCTTGCCTCAGTGAGTGAGGCTGAGTTTCAGGAGATAGCTTGGGGGCTGGCAAACAGTATGCAGCCTTTCTTGTGGGTGGTCCGCTCTCAGTTGATTCAAGGCTCAGAAGTAGATGATCCCTTGCCGGAAGGTTATAATGAGATGGTGGCCGACAGAGGGCATATTGTCAAGCGGGCAGCTCAACAAGAGGTTCTGGCTCATCCTGCTGTTGGAGGATTTTGGACTCATTGTGGATGGAATTCGACTATTGAGAGCGTGGCTGAAGGGGTGCCAATGATTTGCCATCCGTTCTTTAGTGATCAGCCAATAAACGCCAGAAATGTAAGTGACAAATGGAGAATTGGATTGCACTTAGAACAGGGGATGAAAAGGGATGAAATAGAACAGGTGATAAGGAGGCTGATGGTGGAAGAAGAAGGTGAAGAGATGAGAAACAGAGCTGCAACCTTGAAGGAGAAGGCAACGCTTTGTGTTATGGAAGGTGGTTCGTCCTACAACTCTTTAGAGAAACTCACTAGCTACCTATTATCATTTTGATCCATTTGTTATCAGTAGTTTTTTCCCAAAAGTTAAGGGATTATAGAGACATATTCAATAAGTTCTGGACTGGAAAGTAATACAGAATAGCTAGTGCTGAGTTGCTGTAAGCTTGTTTCAGATCATGAGACATAACCAAAGAAGATTTTAGCAACCTGTTACTCTATATTAGTTATTGGCTTGCTCTAGTCGTAAGTAATGACAATAAGTTGATGTGAAATCCAACAGAAAGCAGGCCTTGATTCCTCAGGCAAGCAAGATATATTTCACATACTAATCATAGTAATCAATTTAGGAAGAACTGGAAGTAGCTGCAGGATTCATGGCTGTTATACCCTCAAATTGTAAACTTTCTGGTATTACTGTCTTTTGATCCAATACAACAGCTTTCCCTTGTATTCTGCCAACTTGATTGTGTAGATTGTTAAACCTTTCCAGAAAAGATCTGTTGTAAGAAGTTACCATGCCTAGTCATGCAAGTAAAACATACTTTCAACACAAGTTGTAACTTTATCATCTTATATTCATGGCAGGTATAAAAAGTTGAAAAGAATCACTCAACCAAGATCCTAGAGCTCTTACGACTTATGCAGCTCTTAGCATATCTTCTACAGAACTCAAAGGTCAGAGGGCTAACATCCTATACTCCATAGGCTTCTCCATTTTCATCATCTAGATCCACTTCAAGTCTTCAACTTGATTAACCCTGCTAGATATCCCGCATTTAACCTTTCACTCTATCCCTGAGAACTTGGTGGAAACGTAAGTGTCTACAGAAGATGACAAGATGTTACATTTACTCTGGACATGCTCAACATGAACTGCATATGATGCCTTTCATGCTTATCTTATCACAGATATTGTCTGAGAATGATGATGAGACGGAACCTTACTATGGCTTGGTGACCGAAAAAGAATGTAAAGGAAAAACCAATAAGGAAGCCTAAACTCACAAGCACAAAGCCCGTAGTAAAGTACTCCCTCCGTCACTAAATCAAGGTTACATATTCTACTTTGGTCCGTCACCAAATGAAAGTCACGTTTCCTTATTTGGCAAATTTTTACCTATGAAATGATCAACTTACCCTTACTTTCTCTCTCCTCACATGGGCAAACAATTTCTCTCTCCAATCACCTTCACTTAAAACAAAGGCATGAAAGGCATTTCACCCTCCTCATAAATTTAGTCGCTTTTGTCAAACGTAACATTGATTAGTGACGGAGGGAGTACTAAAGTTCTATCGACATGACTACTAATTTGGGTCGGGGAGCCTCGTAGGAAGTAACATTTTGCCAACACAATATTCGGTCAACCATCCACTTCTCTTATACTACATTATAGAAAAAAACTCATCCTTTCTTCCACAAAGAGCATGACATTCCATCAAAGTGGTTTGTAATCGGAGTGGCCTAAAGAGCAGCCTTGCAAGGCTCACAGTCACAATAGACATTACTCACTCCTTCGAAATCCAATTATACTATTAACATCTAACTGTAATCAAGAAACACTTTCACAAGTTCAACAACTTGTAATATACGAAGTCTCTCTTTTGTACTTCAAGAACCAAATGATCGTGTTAGAAACAGTATTCCATTAATAAATTCAGGAACTGTCATTATCAGTAACATGCTTGAATCAAGTGCTAAATTTGTTTTGCTGGAGAATTACTATGATCAGGGCAAAATAGCAAATCTTCACAAAGATAAAAACTTATCTTATAAATCATATCAAGTGCTAATAAACAAACATTACGAGCTGAATCGAGATTGTTCTGTGATTAACATCAACCCAGAAAAAGTAAGTAAAGTTTACCTTAATGCTTCCAACAATCATCGATCCATTTGTATATCTCAATGTCGCTATTGGAAAAAGTAAGGAATCAGCCGGTGTTTGTGTGTGTTTGATCAAAATCTGGTAATACTGATAGCGATAGGTCGTCGATAAAAATCGCCATCGATGTTTCCATCTTCTGATTCTACTCCCAACCTCAACGGCTCTTTTTGGCATGTCCAGTAGAAAATAGGTAGGCCCAACGGTCCACACATGCGAGTAAATACTTGATTTTATTGTTAAAAAAATTTAGGAAAAATTTCAAAAAGGGTGCCTGAGGTTTGGGGTAATATTAAAAAGGTTTCCTAATATTTCTATATTTCCATTTAGGGTACCTAACATTTTGGAATATTTCCCATTTAGGGTCCAATAGCCTGACGCCGTCTAAATGTCCGTTAAGTTTGTGCACGTGGCTATCAAATATTGTGAATTGACCATAATACCCATACAATGTTCAGCTTTCTTAGGGAAATTTTCCAAAAAAATGAATCAAAAGTCAAACTTTCCCCAAACCTAAAAATCTCCCCACAAAAAAATCCAAAAAACCACAACCCCCCCCCCCCCCCAAAAAAAAAGCTTTATTTTTTTTACAAAGAATTGCCAAAAAAAATTCCGAAAATCCCTATAAAGTCCATATCAAGCTTTTCTCTCTCCCATGGCTGGAAATTCAGGACACCAATTCTCTCACCATCCTCAACTATATCATACAATGAGTAATTTATTGAATTCAGGATCTACGATTTTCCATATCCTAACAATAAATTTGATTCTGTGTGAAATTGGGTCCCAAAAGAGAAAAAGAAAAAGAAAAGCTTGGTATATATTGTATGGTTTTAAATTGAAACCCAAAAGATATTCAAACCAAAAAATTGAAGCCTAGAATATAAATCCAACAAATTAAAAGAAACTCTCAATGACCTACTCATTGAAGAGTACATCAGAACATGTGTCTTCGCTAGGAGATTTGCACATAGTTAGGAACTGAAGGCTTGCGTCTTGGTCTAATGTACGGACCTTAGGACCTTACTTTGTGCACGACTCGGCGAAGCTTGAAGTTTGATATGGGAAAATCGGTTCCCGGCGGCCATAGAAGGAGATTGTGGTCATGGTGGCGGCGGTGGGAGAGTCGAAAGCTGACAGAGTTTCGAATGAAGTGTTGAATTCGATGGCTGGCTTTAGATGAGGAAGTGAAGAACCTGAATTGGAGGGCGAATCTTGGGCTCTTGGCCGTGGTGGTGGCTTTATCGGTAGCGATTGGGGTTCGTTGTTTTTTTTGGGTTCTTGATCTTTGGGATGGAGGTGTTAGGAAAATCAGAATCAAAGGAAGAGTGGAGGAGAGAGAGTGGGGGTGGGAGTAAGGGGAGGAGAGAGAAGGGGGTGAGGGGAGGATCTGCAAATTTGATGGTGTGAAATTACCATAAAGGGCACCCACATATTACAACGGCCTTGGACACGTCACAAACCTAACGGACATTTAGACGGCGTCAGGCTATTGGACCCTAAATGGAAAATATTCCAAAATGTTAGGTACCCTAAATGGGAATATGCAAATATCAGACACCCTTTTTAATATTACCCCAAACCTCAGGCACCCTTTTTGAAATTTTTCCAAAAATTTAAAAGAAATTTTTTACTCTCTTATTTACAATTGCTATTTTATTATGGAGGTGAATTATTGTGCTTCAACTGAGAAACCTAACTTTTTTTTAGGGAAATTGGTTTGAATAATCTAAATTATCTTCATCTTGCAGAAAATTATCTCAACTTCACTATTGGTACATAATAATCTGAACTTTCACTTTGATTGCAATATTTGCAATCCACACTAGCCTTTACAGCGTTAGTCTTCTGGCTAGTTATTGCTTTGATAATCTTCACGTTTAACTCCCAATAAAGTGATAATCAATTGAATCATTGCTACCAATCTCATTCATTATGAGAAATTTGATACGGAAGGGCTTATGTCGTCAAGGTTGGTGCATTCGTTGCAACCAAAATTATAGTTCAAATTATTAAACACAAATAGTAAAGTTCGGATTATTTTCTACAACTTGCCAACTCGGAGATAATTTAGATTATTTAAAACAATTTTTTTTTAAAGATATTCTGCTCTTGGCTCGTGGTCCAATGGGTATCTTGAGTCGCGGGTTATTAACAAATTCTATTTTTTTTTTTTACTGGAAGTAATTTGTTCCACCCAACTTTGAACTTGGAATCTCTTAGAGAAAAAATTTATTGAAAAATTTGATTCTTACCGACTTCTATCTCTCTTTAAATTTAAAAAAGGAGGAAGAATAATGCTAGACTTACAAGCTTCGACAAATCAATATTCTAGTTTCATTTATTTATTCTTTCTAGATTTTAGTCTTTGTTGTTCCTATGTTTGCTAAAGCTGTAAGGCAAAAAATTGTATTGACTTGTGCAGTGTATGCACTAACAAAGTCGCAATTTTTTAAAGAAAAAAGTTACGTCTATTTTATGAAAGGGAGTCACCCCTATCTTTTAAGAAAAGTCACCCCTTTCTTAAAAACTTACTTTTGTTTTGAAGAATAATCACTGTGGGGTATATTATACACTAGATTTATGCAAAACTTACTCAAACATGTTTTGCTCCCATCATATCATTTTTGTTAATATTTATTATTGATTCTTGTAGAACTTTGGTGATACTATTGATTTTTGTTGATTGTTTACTAAATCTAATGAATTTTGTTGATTGTTTACAAATTCTAATGATTTTTGTTGAACTCTAATGTTTTGTATTTTATTGAAATGAACATAAATAACATGAGGTGAACCATAAGATGCTATTGCAGAGAGTAACAAGTAAAGAGAGAAAGAGTTTATGTGATACTGTGGATCAAATGATACTTGTCTTAATATGTTCCTAGAATCAAATCAATCTCGATCCTTATTTCTTCTTTCCAATTTTTGCCATGCAATAACGTTAGACAGAGCTAAATGAATTGGCCCACATAAAAGTAAAAGTAGCAGTACTATATCAATGTGCACATTACACCAACCTTTGAGGTTAGGCTTATCCCAGTCATGAATTGACGTCCCTGTCGAGAAAAATACGCAATTAGTGGGTACAAAATCACATATATTCTGCACATACATAAATTTACTTCAACCTTCGACAAGTGGTTGAGGGCTCAAATGGAGGACCACAAGCAGCAGCAGCAGCAGCAGCAGCAGATCACTAGGCGTCGCAGATTGGTGCTGTTTCCTTTGCCTCTTCAAGGCCACATAACGCCAATGCTGCAACTGGCAACTCTCCTCCACTCGAGGGGCTTCATCATCACCATAATCCACACTCGATATAATTCACCTGACCCTACAAACTTCCCCGACTTGACCTTCCATTTCATCGACAATGGCTTGTCTGACGAAGTAGTTGCTGACCCAGTTACTATCCTGTCTGTCCTAAACACCAACTCCATGGAACCATTCCGGGATGGCTTGTCCCGGGTTTTGAGTGATCGTGATGAGCCAGACGTCGGTTGCTTGATTGTAGATCCTATGTGGCAGTTCACTGCGGCTGTGGCTGATAGCTTCAACCTGCCTAGGATGGTACTCAGGACTAGTTGCATGTCCGCGTTTCTTGTTTATGATTCCTTGCCCATTTTACGTAAAAAGGGCTACTTCCCTCTCCAAGGTACTAGCTAAACTCATAGACTTTTTTCTATATATCTATAGTAACTTTTATTAAGATTTAAGAAAGAAATAACATATCAAACATGTTGCAAGATCCACCCTTACAGAAAACTCATCTTGAAGCACCAAGAGTACAGTAAATCTCAAGATGAAACTGTCTCAACACCCTATTATCGAGATGTTAAGACCTTCCAAAAGACTAGTGACCACTAGAAAGAACTCCTGATATAGTGCAACACCCCTAGTATACTCATTAATAGGTAAAACCACTATGTCACAAAAACCTGTATTGTTGATATGAGTCCTTCATTGAGCATAGCTAGCTAAACTCATAGTACTATGATATAGCATTAACATGCTGTTCTAAGGCAAACCAGATACTTATTAATCATGCTAGAATAAAAAGTAGTGCATTAGTAGCAAGGGCCCAATTAAGTTGTTTTCTTCAATGTACAATTACAAGTACAATGAATCATGGTAAAATTTAAAGGCCGTTGTTGAATATCTAGATTCATCCCTTTGCATGAATCACCCTGTTTTGAAGGGGAGGGTTTCATCAGAATTCAATCCGATTAGTGGAGCAATTTTCTCTTTATGTCTAAATTTCCTCGGAGTTTTTGTGGATGACCTAAAATTGGCAATATGATAACGGTCACGTACCAATATCAGTAGTAAAGAAGACTAAAGAGCTTAAATATGCAAATTACTATATTTCCAACTGGATGGCAAATAGTATAATTCCAAATCCGATTTATTATGGTATCATGATCACACAGGGTAACATAAACCATATCACAACCAGAAGAGTTGCAAAGTGTACATGCTAGTTGTGCAGGTTTTGGCATACAGAAACGATGTGTGACTTTTATTTGGTTGTCTAGCTAGCGAAGATTACTTTCATTTGCTTGATATGTTTTTCTATCACTCACGTTTCAGATAATAGATCAGATGAACCAGTTTTGGAGCTTCCACCTCTCAAAATAAAGGATCTTCCTACAGAGCCGTTCCACAACATACTGGAAGCTATAGTCAAAGAGACAAAGAGTTCTCTAGGAATCATCTGCAACACAATCGAGGAACTAGAAATCTCCACCCTAGCCACACTCCACCAAGCTCTTCCCATCCCCGTCTTCTCAATAGGCCCATTACACAATCACTCACCAGCTTGCGCTGTCAGCCTAAGAACACAGGACCAAACTTCTATTTCCTGGCTAAACACACAACCACCCAAGTCAGTTCTCTATGTCAGCTTTGGGAGCCTTGCAGCTATAAGTGAGGCCGAGTTTCAAGAAATTGCTTGGGGACTGGCCAATAGCAAGCAACCTTTCTTGTGGGTGGTCCGATCAGGGTTGACTCAAAGCTCGTTGCCAGAGGGTTATATGGAGATGGTGGAAAGTAGAGGGCATATAGTAAAGTGGGCACCTCAGAAAGAGGTTCTAGCTCATCCAGCAGTTGGAGGGTTTTGGACTCATTGTGGATGGAATTCGACTATTGAGAGCCTTTCTGAAGGAGTACCAATGATTTGCCAGCCCTTCTTTAGTGACCAGCCTATAAATGCGAGGATTATAAGTGAGCATTGGAAAATTGGATTGCAGTTAGAAAAGGGGATGAAAAGGGAAGAAATAGAGCAGGTGATAAGGAGACTAATGGTCGACGAAGAAGGTGAAGAGATTAGAAAAAGAGCTGCAACCTTAAAGGAGAAGGCCGCACTCTGTCTTATGGAAGGTGGCTCTTCCTACAACTCTCTAGAGAAACTTACTAGCTACCTATTGTCAATTTGATCTGTTCATTAGTTTTCTTGCATCAGCTAGTGAGAATAGAAAAATGTCAAATAAGATCTTTATGAAGATGGGGAATTGTTGCTAAGCTCTTGTTTCCAGAAACAACAATACCATGCTTAGATCCCACCTTTGGTTGTGGGAGTTATACAGCCAATCAACAATGTAATCTTGACTAGCAAATCAATTTGTTCTATTTCTATTTGTTCCTATATTCATCTAGCATTCGCATGTTAAACAGTAAGGTTAAGGTCAGCACCAATAATAGTAGCACTTGAATTGAACCAAATTCAGAGCCCTTCAGAGTAAGTGACCCCAGTGGACTGCGACCACGATGCATTTTGAATCAATTCAGCCAACGTAAACTTCATAGCCTCGACAGCATTATTAAAGACATGATGCCCACATTGCCCAGCCCAATTCACTATCTTGCTAGTACGGCAACTGGTCCCCTATTAGTTCATAGTATAATACAAAGTATTGACTATTTCTCCGGATAAAGGGTGTACTATCAAGAAACTTGGCATCAATTTTCCTGCATACGACAAGAAAGGTAGGACATATATAATTTTGTAAAAACCAATAGCCCAAGTTTATTAAATTCCATAGCAACTTTGAACTACTCTAAGTTATAGCTACACCTAATTTTGCCAAACATGGCCTAGATTGAATGAATATGGGGCATGAATGTGGCTGCAATATAACATGTACCACATAAACACGTGAAAGCGTCATTTCTAAAAGGTGAAAAGTTTATTATCCATGAATATGACTTGAATATGACTATGACGATTAGCATGTTGATCAAACAACTGGCCAAATTTGCTGAAAGCAACCTGATACGCCATCTAGTCATCTAAACAGGGGCTATGATCTAGGACTAGGAGAGATACTAATACATAGTAAGTTGTAGCAAAACAATTACTACAATTGCATAGGTACAGTTTACCGCAATATCGGTGTTAGAATTTTAAACATTTCTCTATTAAACTCAGGAACTGTGATTATCAGCAACATGCTTATAGTTATAGGTACAGTTTTGCCGGAGAATCATGCAAAATAGCAAATTTTGCAAAGATAATCTAAATTACAGCATTCGTGCATAAATCAAGTGAATATTAACAAAGATTATATCCTGAACCTAAACCAAGATTTTTCTTTGATTAAACCAGAAAATGGTAGGGCAATTTACCTTGATGCTTCCGAAAATCGTCGATCAATTTCTCTATCTTGACGTCTGATATCGGAAATGATAGGAATCAGCCAGTGTTTGTTTGATCAACCTGCTAATCGTCATAATCACAATCATGGATGATTGTTTGGAACTCTTAATTCGTTATCAGATAGGTCGTCGATAAAATTCGGCATCGGTTTTTCCTTCAATCTTGTGGCAACGGCTCTTTAGACAGGTCCGGGTCAAGATATACCCTGTTCTTGGCTCCGGGACCTATTGGAAATTTAAGTCAAATTTAAAAGTGCCTCCGTCTTACTAAAATCTTTACGTCAATTATTTTGGGCGTTTTACTAGAATTTTTATAGATCTGAAAATGGAAAGATTTGTCCATTGAAATGACAAAACTACCCCCTAACTACTCTCTTACTATCATTTTTCCACATTATTTATTCAACACTAGCCTAAGGGTATTATTAGAAGTCAAATATCATTTCAAAATTCCTTAAACTAAATGCAACTTTAGGAGGTAAAGATTTTAGTGGAATAGGGAGAGTAATTGATTAGCCCAAAATATTATAGGCTAGTTTCTCTCTTATTTTGGTTGCGTAACTTGTAAGGTAAGTTTACATGTATATAGAAATGGATGCTTCAGATTTTAGATTTACGTGGAATATATTCACAAAATATAACTTTGTGTTATTAGCCGATTTTCTCTCCGCCATAAATTTTTCTTTGGTTAGTATTCTGGGCAATATAATCTACATTTGGTATAAGAGTCAAGAGCCTATTGACTCATGGCCGAAAAAATTGAGTTGGTGACCTGCTTATTGTGGTATTTGATGGGAAGTTGAACTTCGATCACTAGAAGGCAAATAATGGAAAATTTCTTCCGTGTAAATTAAAGCATTGAATGTCAGCCAAACTGAATTAGTGATAAAGAGAATGAAGAAATTTTTGACTAAAGCCAAAAAAAAATATTGACCGAGACTCGACAAAAGGATGACTTTGGCGAAAATGTGGATCAATATAAGGGTGAGTTCTTTAGTGTATGAGATAATAGAACTTTACCAAATTTTATTTTATTTTGGTGTTTGTAAAGAGGGACTTCCTCCTCGGGTATTCCACGAATTTATTCGTGTAGGTGCTCCCCAGGAGGCTTGAACCCGTAACCTGGTGTATAAGCTAAAACTTGTTTACCAGTGAGCCAAACACCTCTTGGATAGAACTTTACCAAATTTCTCTATGCCATAGATTCTTCTTTGGTTATTAGTCTAAGCAATAAAATCTATAAATTCATTGGTTCGTCCTATTTAAGCAACCCACACTTTTGAATTAGCTACCTAAACTACAAAGCTTTATCTCAACCCATCCTCTAATAAGCTCATAGGGGGTATGGAACAAAGAGCAAGAGAAGCAGTGCTATTTCCATTTCCAGCACTAGGCCATATAAACGAGAAATTATTGTATGGTTCATGATCATTGGTCCCTTTTCTCACATAATGAGATATTTACCATATTTTTTGTGGGTGATTTGGAGATGTTTCCATAATTATGTGGGAGAGGGAGCATTGGTCCCCGACATGTAACAATTGCTCCATATAAACGCAATGCTCCATTTGGCAGATGCTCTCCACTCCAAAGGCTTCTCCATCACCATCATCCACACCCTCTTTAGATCCCCAAACCCCTCCAGTTTTCGCAACTTCAACTTCCACTTCATCGACCCAGACTCGTTCGCTCCCCACCGTACTCCAACGGCAGTCTTAGATTTCCTCCTCACCGCCACCCGAGAGCCCTTCCGGAATGCTTTGTCGAGGCTCTTGTCCTTGCCGGATTCTCTAGACACAGCTTGCCTGATCGCTGATCCCGTGTGGCTTTTTACAAGGGATGTGACCGTGGAACTCAACTTGCCCAGGCTTTTCTTAAGCACTGGTGGAGTCTCTACTTTTCTTGTCTTTGATGCTCTGCCTCTTCTGTTGGAAAAAGGCTACTTCTTTCTATCAGGTAGGCTTCTAAACAAGTTAATTTAACTGCATTGCTCATTGTTCAGAAAAATTATCAATGCTTTTTATAGAGAATCTGTAAGACTGCCTTATGTAAGTTTTTGCAACTTGTTCCTCATTGAACATGATCAACCTCTTATGGTTTAGTCCTGCATCACGTTGATTGCAACACTTGTTCTTTTTGTGTTTTTCGCACCCGTGCCTCTCTTTTCTTCCTTCCTTCCAACAGATGCTCAATTGGAAGAATCAGTATCAGAGCTACCACCACTCAAGGTCAAAGACTTGCCTTCAGAAACTGCACATGAACTAATAGCTGGAGTAATCACAGACACTAAGAACTCCAATGGGATCATTTGGAACTCATTTGAGGAACTTGAACGAACTGAACTTTCCATGCTTTCTAAGGGACTTGATATCCCTATGTTCCCAATCGGCCCTTTGAACAAATACTCAGTCTCTGCAACTAGCTTCCTCACACAGGGCAGCAAAGACTCCATTTTTTCATGGTTAGATTCTCAAGCACCAAAATCTGTACTCTATTGTAAGCTTCGGAAGTAACTCAGAACTAACAATGGCTGAGTTTCTGGAGATAGCTTGGGGCTTGGCCGATAGCAGGGTGCCATTTCTGTGGGTGGTCTGGGCAGGGATGATTCAGGATACCGAGATGGATAACCCATTGCCAAACGGGTTCTTAGAGATGGTATGCGAAAGAGGACATGTTGTCGAGTGGGCTCCCCAGAAGGAAGTCCTTGCCCGTCGAGCCATTGGAGGATTTTGGACTCATAGTGGGTGGAATTCTACCATAGAGAGCATTTCTGAAGGGGTGCCCTTGATTTGTATGCCTTGCAAGTTTCCTGACCAAAAATGCTGCATTTGCAAGCGAGGTTTGGAAGATCGCGTTGCGAGTAGAGAAGGGAGCAAAGAGAGAAGAGATAGCGAACGTGATTACGAGATTAATGGTAGAGAAAGCAGGTGAAGAATTGAGGGAAAGGGCGGCAATGTTGAAGTATAAGGCTGATTGTTGTCTTACAAAAGGTGGCTCAATCATCGTATGAAGCCTTGGAGAGGCTGACTAGTTTCATCTTGTCACTTTAAAGCCATGATGCTTTGTAAAATGTGTACATTATGATGACAGGCAATCATCTAAGTTCTTGATTACATCATCATCAACAATACCCAACTTGGATCCTACCTTAGGCTGTGGAGGCTGTGGGAGCTCTTCGCGGTTTTGACATAATAGTCTTCACCTAAATTACAAGAAACAATCTCAACAGATTTGCAGCTAAGATATTTGTACTCATCACTGAAAAAGAAATACAGAGCTGGTAGCATTTGGGTATCGAATTTAATCAGGCAAGCGATAATAAATGGTGAGAAATAATTCTGTTCCATAAAATAAAGAATTAGAGTACTCTACTGGATTAATTAGATGCATAATTCATGGAATTATATCTAGCTTCAAAACCAACACTTGAATTTAGCAATTTGTAAGTATTGCTTTGAGGATTGATATTAAGTGCAAGTGGTAGTGCTCTATTCCCAGAAAAAATAAATAAATAAATTGTTGTAACACCAAAAATATTATAAATCAGCATGGGTCTTTTTGGGATGGAAGACTACATTTTTCAGAAAATGTATGGAGCACTGTTGCAGAGACAAAGGAAAGAACTGCTAATATCAAACAAACAAACATTGTCAAAAAGTAAAATAATGATTCAAACAGACAAACTTTGCAAATAACATAAAAATCAAATAAACAGATAAATGTGTGATGTTACCTGTCTAGGATGTCTTTGTCGTAGAATGAAAAATCAATCTTAAAAAACAATTCACATAGCTTTTGTGCTGCATTAAATCAATAATCAACTTCATCCTTCAACAAGAAGTTGAGAGCTCCAATGGAAGATCAGAATAGGCGGCGGCAGCAGCAGCAGCAGCAGATCACCAAGCAAGGGCATAGCAGATTGGTGCTGTTCCCTCTGCCTCTTCAAGGCCACATAACCCCAATGCTACAACTAGCAACTCTCCTCCAATCCAAGGGCTTCTCAATCACCATAATCCACAGTCGCTACAACTCTCCTGATCCGACCAACTTCCCCGGCTTGACCTTCCACTTAATAGACGATGGCTTGTCTAACGAAGCTTATCCGGCCCCTGACCTTTTCACTATCTGGTCTGTCATCAACACCAATTGCTTAGAACCATTCCGGGATTGCCTGTCTCGGGTTTTGAGTGATTGTTATGAGCCTAAAGTCACATGTTTGATAGCAGATCCTTTGTGGCAGTTTGCTGCGGCTGTGGCTGATAGCTTCAACCTGCCTAGGATCGCGATCAGGACTGGTAGTATGTCTGCGCTTCTTGTTTATGATTTCTTGCCAATTCTACGCGAGAAGGGCTATTTCCCTCTTCAAGGTAACTCACACTCCTTGTACTATTAATAAAAATAGCAGTAACTTTAATGTCCCTAAATGGAAACAGATGATCATGTCAAGAGCTAAAACCAAAGTAGTCAATTCTTGAAGGTACATACAAGTACAATAAATAGTGGCAAAATTTGATGGTTGTAATTGTAATTGTATTGCTTGATTAATTCATCTCTTTTCATGAATTTTCACCCTATTTTGAACGGAAGGATTTGACCACAATCCAATCTGATTAGGGGGAGCAATTTTTGCTTCATGTCTGAATTTCATTTCACTTCTTGTGGATGACATTTAAAACTACAAGAACAAGTTGTATCCAAATCTCACTGGTGAAAGAAACCAAATAAGTGGGACTACCATATTTGCATCTCGAATCCAAACAGTTAAATAGTTTATATTTTACATTCCAGCTTGTCTTGTATTAGACGCGTCTCAACAAAGATAATTGATGAGACGCCCTTAAAAGGATGAGT
>BSSO01000167.1:0-43192 GCA_030267885.1 Mesembryanthemum crystallinum | reverse complement strand
CTTCTATTCTCTCTCCTCCTTAACCCGCACCACTGTAACTTCCGCCCCACCTCTACCCTCCACCATCGTGACGCAACCGGGGTCGAAGGAGCCCTTCCCGATGCCTCCTCCTTTCCACTCTCACTCCTCCCACTCAAAACCTCAAGTTTTCTATTGACTATAAGCAGTGGAGGGAGGGGGTCTTCTAAGGTTGCCGGCAACCCGACGTTTGGGGGGAGCAGGTGAGGTGCGGTGGAAGTGGTAGTGGGTGTTAGGGAGGAGAGATAGTGAAGGGGGTGAGATGATTTTAGGGTTGGTAGAAGGGTAAAACTGGAATATTTTGAAAAAATTGGACCGAATTTTGACTTTGGTAGTGTTGTACCATCAAAAGTTTCATAAAAGGTAGTGTTTGGCAAAAAAAAAATATAAAAGGTATCTATTCGCACAGTGACCCTTATAAAAGGTAGTGTTTGACAAAAAATCCTAAACAAAATGACAAGACTTTTCTACCATTGTAGTTGCTCTACTTCCATTTTTCTTCATTCACTAGCCCAACCAACCAAATAAATATAGGCCATGATCAAGTACTCCTAATAAGGCTTTGTTCTCTACAACTTATTTTTGTTGATATTTATTGTTGATTATTTATTTTTGTTGATTTTCGTTGATTTTTATTGATTTTTCTGATTTTTGTTGATTTTACTGATTTTTGTTGATTTTCGTTGATTTTTGTTGATTCGTTAGATTCGGCAGAGAGAGACTTTGTTGATTTTTACTGATTTTTGTTGATTTTTTTTTATTTTTGCTGATTTTTGTTGATTTTACTGATTTTTGTTGATTTTTGTTGAAATCAACAAAAATCAACAAAAATAAGTTCTAAAGAACAAGGCCTAACTAGGAGTAGATCTAGTTAAGAGCCTATTCTTTTCGACTGAAACTGACTGAATTGAACTAAATGAATAGTAATTTATGAGATAAAAAGTAAGTCGTAGGAACTGAACTGAACTGAACTGAACTGTAACTTATTAACTAGATAAGTTGAAAAGAACTGGCCCTAACATTGTGAGCAAATTGTTGGGTCTCAACTCCCATCACAATATAGTATTTTTTTTTTTTTTTTTTTTTTTTTTTGCTACTAGCTATGGAAGTAAGCAAATAGGCAAAGGTAGTTGAGCGTCCTGAGAAATGTGAGGTGAATGAAGTAATTCAATGCATGCGAAAATGTCAGCATACTTTCTGAACTTGTTGCTGGTGTTACATTTACTTGTATATTATTCTATGGACTATGAGTATAGTCTTTAACCACTCTAGCTATGTCATCATTTTATTGCATGAAAACTGAAAAGGACAAAACATAAAAAGGTTGGACTGTCCAATAATTCCAACATCTCAACAATTATTTCATACCCTAATGTAGAAAAGTGCCAGTATGCATTTATTGATCTCCATAGCTTGCCTTTGTATTAATTACTCCCTCCATTCTTTAAAAATCTTTACACCAATAAAATGCATGAAAATTAAGAAACTTTCACATGGTATAAAACTTTCAATATTGTCCTCAATTAAATAATGAGTGAGTGGGGTGGGTAGTGGGCTTTATTATAGGTAATTTATGGGTTTTGGGGAGGGTAGTTAAGTAACTTCAACAAATTTTCTTTTCTACTTTTGGCCATGTAAAGATTTTAGGGGAACGCCCAAAATAGATGGCGTAAAGATTTTTAAAGAACGGAGGGAGTATCTTTTATGAGCAATGTTAAATTGTATATACCATATATACGTAGTACTCGGAATATAACAATTGATGAGCCTGCAACTGTCAGCTTAACTAAGGGTATGTTCTTTTCAATTTTCAACTTATTTGGATTGATTTCAGTTCAATTCAGATTAGTTCAGTTCAGTTAAATTTTTACAACTTACTTTTTCACTCATAAATTAGGTGTTATTTATTCAGTTCAGTTCCATTTTAGTTATGATAGGTTTAGTTCAATTTCAATTGAAAAAGAACAGATCTTAAAATTTTAGTTGAGTTAGTTAATTCATAAGATATTAGAAACGTAACAACAAAAAGTTCTTGAGTTTAAATTGTACCCTAACTTATTTGTAGGGTGACTCCCTCTTTTTAAAACGATGACTCTCAAGTCTCAATATTAAAAGAATAATTCTGATTGGATAATATTACATGGACAAAATTCATGGTAATTAAAGTAGTACTAAGAGTAAGAAGAAACTGCACCAGGATGACAACTGTAAACTCATTTCCCTAAAATGACTATTTCGTGAATACCCATCTAAAATTGATGTCGTTTTGGTCGTTTTTTTTTTGAGAAACGTTTTGGTCGTTTTCATTTCATGGTGATGTATTGCTGAAATTATAATTAATACTCAGTCTTTTGTGGAACACCATAAGCTCTTTCATCACCTTTGTCATTTGCACTTGGTGTGATATAGAAAGTACTGTTAACTGTTTGGAAAGTAACAAGTTGATTTTTTTTTTTTTTTTTTCTCTCCATGTTTTTTTGTTGATATTTATTGTTGATATTTATTGTTGATTTTTGTTAAATTTTGTTAATTTTTGTTGATTATATTGATTTTGGTTGATTTTTGTTGATGCTACTCATTTTTGTTAATTCTGCTGATTTTTATTGATTTTTGGTTATTTTTGTTGATTTACAGGGATGCATTAATTTGAAATTGCTTACATACCGCTCAAAATACAAGGATACCATACATTTTCTAAGTGAAATTGTGCACATAAAACTAGAAATGCCATATACAATAAAATCTCCCAAAATAAACAGAATGACCACAAATAAGTGGGGTTTGCTATTTTCGGTTGAGCTTCAATATATTGAGGGTAAGGCAAAACAATGAGAGAACACTAAGGGAACTTTCATATATAATCGCTAATGAATGATCGTGACCAAAATGAAATTTGTTTTGGTATTGATTTCAACCGTACAAGTACCTAAGCTAAAAGATCAAACTCATCATTTATTTAGTTGGAACCAAAATGCCTTTTGATTTGAACAAGATTTTATGCTTAAATTATTTAAGTTGGTTAAAATTGCAGGTTAAGATACAAACATTATCTATTAGCTGCTTATGCTTAACAACGTAAGTTAAAATATATCGATGATCACCATGCATGAGACAAGTCATCGTTATCATAAGGTTATCAATGGGTTAGAAAAGGTAATGTTTCACCTGCATCCACTCAAATATCTCGCTCACTCCGCCTATGCATCCCGTTACCCGCATCCAATCTACATGTCGCTTACAGATGAATCGAATGGTTAAAGAGTGGTACGCTATCTACTTTCAAAGTGAAAGATAAACTAGATCAAAACCATGATCATAAGTTTTCAATATTAACCCAGAATATCTGATCAGCTTGGTACTTTAATAATTTGCAGCAAGGATGTGGATTTTTGTTGAGTTGTCATTGAATTATATTTCAAAAGATTGACCTTGATAACGTAGACTTGTCTAATAATAGTTTCCGTAATTAAAATCTTCACTTTGTTATGTGTCAAACGTGAACTCTATTATGGAATAGTTTCCTTATTCAATGATAACTTTATGCTAACTTTGTTTAAATCTTACTTAAGACAGCTAGCAACATTTAATTAAGATAGCGTTTGTTATATAGTGAACATGGTTAATTAGGAATCAGTTTGTGTTAATTTAAGTACTTTCTTAACGTAAAAAGGGTGGCGAATAAAACATTGGGTGAAAAGTTGTCATCTGATCCGATCTATCCTCATCCACTAATCATCTATTTAAAATGTGTTCATATTATTGTTCATATTTGGCAATCAGTTTATTTCATTTCATATCAGTTTTGCAACTCAATTTTTTTTTTTTACATATCACTATTCATTTAATTCTCATTTAGTTCAGTTAAAATTCAACTTAACATGTTGGATTAAAGACGTGTATTCAATCAGAAAATAAAAGAAAGGAAAAATCTTATTTGGAATTATTGTGACGTGGACAAACCACTGTTCTAAAATACGATTTTGCCTGGTCTCGGTGCAAGCTCTATCTGGTGGCTATTCTCTAGGATTAACACAAACTCCGATCAAAGTGTGTACTCACAAAGACCAGATGGAGTATCTAAACTCTACTCTCTTGCTCAAACGAAATTATCATCTTTTGAGATTATTGTGAAATCTGAATTTTTTAGAGTCTAAAACCAATAAAAACAACTATAGAGCAAAGAGCTATGGAACAGAGGAAGCAAATTGGAAAAACAAAATGAATAACAGATAGTTGTCATGGAACACAAGTTTTCAATTTTGCAAGACAAATTGGTTCATAAATGGTAACCCAACCCACACCATTGTTCTAACCACGACAGTAGCGGCACTTGTTGATAGACTTATTCCCAATTCCATATTCTTTCACGAATATGGTTCATACTTATCCCGTAACTCTTTACTTAAAAAGTATAAAACACCCATATATTTAAACCTCAAAAACCTTTAGTTTTCTACCAATAGGGAACAAGACTTTTACATAAACTATTTTTCAACTTCAAAATTTTGAAGCTTTTCTAACACAACACTTTTAAGTTATAATAAACACACCTTGATAGGGTTTTAATAAGTACGTTCTCTTCAAATTATTTTGACTAAATTAGAATTATTGTGACTGAACCAAAATAAAATCATCACAACTAAATTGAAGCTAGTCAAAATTTATTATTATTATTATTATTATTATTATTATTATTATTATTATTATTATTATTATTATCGGAAATTATAATATAATACAAAAATTATAATCTTAATGCTTTGTATACCAATTTTATACGCTAAGGGCCTGTTCTTTTCAACTTATTTTGATAAGTTTCAGTTCACTTCAGTCGCAATAAGTTCAGTTCAGTTTAGTCAGAATAAGTTTAGTTCAGTTCAGTCATAATAAGTTAAGCTTACTTAAGTTAAGCTAAATTAAGTTAAGTTAAGTTAATGTTATTATTATTATTATTATTATTATTATTATTAGTATTATTATTATTATTATTATTGTAAAAGTGTATAAATACATAAATAAAGAACTAAAATCATGACTTTAATGACCCTGAATTAGAGTATTGCTTACTTACCCATCATTTTATTTTTCCTTAACAAACACAAGTTTTGATTAAGTTAAGTGTAGTTTAGTTAAGTTAAGTTAAGTTAATAATAATATCAAGTTTTGATTAAGTTAAGTTAAGTTAAGTTTCAGTTCAGTTCAGTCGCAATAAGTTTAGTTCAGTTCAGTTTAGTTCCAGTTCAGTCAGTTTTAATTGAAAAGAACAGACCCTAGTTTTATATAATATTAACAAAATTGAATTGAACTAAAATTATTAGGATAGAACTAAACTGAAATGATATTATTGCAACGAAAATAATGACAACCTTAGACCATTTCCAGGGTAGTTGCCAGTTGCTAGTTTTTGATTTTGAAAATATTTGAATTCATTGTAAAATTTTAATTTAAAGCTGAAATATTTTGTGCTTATAGTTCGCTGTATAATTTTCAAAACTGACAACAAAAAAATTGAAAATAAAAAAAAATGATTTCTAAGAACTAATTTGAGTTTAAAAAAAATCGAAAATTGATAACCATGTCAAACAGGGCCTTCCTAATTGGCAAGTTTTCAGCCCTAAATTCATCAATAACTCACTTGAAATAAAAGAAAAGAAAAAAGAAACAAAAACCTTGTACAAAGATTGTTAAAGTTCGAAAAATCTCCCTCGCCCTTAGAATTCTCACCAAATCTTCCCCACTTCTCAACAGCTCTTCTAACTCTCTCTCTCTCTCTCTCTCTCTCTCTCTCCTCTGTTTCTGCCAAGTAATACTCTGATTTTGAGTGTTAATGTGGTGTTAATGCAACAAAGCTTGAAAATCAACTAACTTTCTATCTAATTCAATGCCAATGAAGGAAACAAAATTCTCTATTTCTACTCACCCTCTTCACCATCACAATCCCCAAATTCTCCCTCTATCTCTCATCCCCTGTTTCTTTCTCTCTCCTCCCCTGTTTCTTCATTATGATGTGGGATTACCCAGAAAACCCATTTGCACATTCAACCTCTGGTGCCCAAAACCATGCAGAAAAAGATCAACAAGCTCTCAAATGGGCAGCTTTACAGCGTTTACCCACTTATAAACAAGCTAGAACTTCAATTTTTAAGAACATTGCAGGTGATGTTTCTCGAGTTGATATTACTAAGCTTGGGAAAGATGAGAGGAATCTGGTTGTGGATCGTCTTGTTGCTGCTTTTAATGATGACCCAGAACTGTTCTTCAGTAGGTTGAGGCAGAGATTTGATGTGTAAGGGTTTTGAATTATGCTCATTTTTATGGTGACTTGCAACTGTTTGTGTTTATTCCTCTGAGAGATGTTGGGTGTTGTTTTGTTTTGCTTTTGGGCTACACTTTGTGGGTTTCTCCTTCACTTTGAGGGGTCTAGTGTTGCTGTAGCTATGTTCATGTCATGCTTGTCAAAAATTTGTGTGTTTTAATGTTTTTTTTGTCACTCTAACAGTTAAGATTGGGGTTTGAGAAAGTTGATGCAAATGGGATTTTTAGGTCTCCCATAAAACCCATATTAAGAAGTTAGTTTAAGCAGTTAATTAGATACGGAGTATTAAACAGTTCTAGTGCACATTTTTTTTTTTTATTAGTATTATTTTGATAAGTAGAGGTCTTGTACACATATTGCATGTGTTAACTTACATGTGGTATTAGCCGAGATTTTCACTTCCCTAATTATTTGATCAATATTACTCCATAAATCTTATCAGCATTTTCTAAATGTATATAGCGCATTTCCCCTCTCTATTAAGGAATATAATAGCCAATTTATTCCTATTGAATAGCTAACAGTACCAATAGTTAGTTGGAAATATGAACACATTATTGATAGTCTCGTGAATTAATTCTATAAGAAAAGGGTTAGTGTTCCAATTAGATTTCTATCAGATCTTAATTAGTGGATATAGTCATGATTCAATTGGCCAACTTCCTCTTGATTCTTCATTTGTTGATTTGTAAATCTTTCCTTAATCTTCTGTTTTTGTGTTGAACTACACTTAGTGAGGCTACTCTTTTGTTTAAGGATATGAAGATCAAATTTTTTTTTTTGCTATGTTCATGCTATATTATCTAAAGTTCATGTGTAGGGTTTAGTTGGCTTCAACGTTTGTACATATCTGCTTTCTTATCGTGTTTTTGTAGTGTAGGTTTGGAATTTCCAAGGGTTGAAGTTCGATTTGAGCATTTGAAGGTCAATGCTTCTGTTCATGTTGGAAGCCGAGCATTGCCTACAATTCCTAACTTCATGTTTAATATGAGTGAAGTAAGTAGGTCATGCAGCTACATCCTTGCAAATTCAAGTCATGCATTAACTTTGTTCTGGCAATATTCAAATTCAATTTTATTGAAACAAACTTCTACAGGCTCTCTTGACAAAGTTTGGTATTTTCGGGGGCAAAAGGAATTTGGCGATTTTGAATGATGTTAGTGGCATTATAAGGCCTTCCAGGTAGGGTTTGTATGTGTACAATGTCAATATGGAATTGACAGTAAATGCATTATGCTCAAAAGATTCCTCCCTTGTTGGATATTTAGGTTGACTTTGCTTTTGGGTCCTCCAAGCTCTGGAAAGACAACTCTTCTTTTGGCCCTTGCTGGGCGTCTTGGACAGGGATTAAAGGTATCATACATTAACCTTTTCAAGGGGAGTGGGTCTTAATGTTTTCTGTTTTTGCATGAGCGTTCTACTGATTGTTTTAGCGTTGACAACAATGGAGTGGATAGACATGAACTAATGGGTGTATCAACCAATATCATGGGATGCAGCATCTTGTAACATGATGGCATCTTGATGATATTATTTGTCTTAATCTGTCAGCATTATGCTTCTCTGGAGATAGGATTGGCCTGTATGGAAGTTGTCACGTGTTCATATCCATGTCCAGATACTCTTATTGACTGGGGAACCCTGGGTGAATGAAGAACCATTCTGATGATACAGATGTCTCCAAAACAAGCTTTATAAAGCAACTAGTTCTTAGCTGATAAAGTACTAGAAAGGGAAATTTCATGTAGGCCTTGAAATATTGTCCATTTGCTCTTTAAGCATCTAAGATGAAGACCAATTAGAGCTCTCAAGATATAAAAATAGGATGAATGATATTTTTTTGAAATGAAACAGAAAGCTCAAGTGATCTAACCATATTTAGGTCCTGATTTCAATGCATATGGAAATATGATTAACCTTCATCATTATGCATTTGTGAAACATTTGCTATTAATTATTAGCTCTATCTAGTGCCCTGGACAGGGCTAAATTGCATATTCTTGGCTGATAATTGGCTATTCACTCAGCTCACAGTTAATATTTAAGTCTATAGGTCATCATATTATATGCATACGTCTCCAAACAATTTTGATCATTATCTGCAAGTGTGTTCGCAGGATTCAATTCAGGAAGGAATGGTTGAAAGTTTCAAGTTCAGATATACGTTTTAGAAGCTGGTTTTTGTTTTTCTCTTTAATTAATCAAATGTTTCTAATTACTCTAATTGATTTGCTTGAAGACATCAGGGAAAGTTAGCTACAATGGATATGAACTTAAAGAGTTTGTTCCTCAGAGGACTTCTGCTTATGTCAGTCAAAAAGATTGGCATATGGCTGAGATGACAGTCAGGGAGACTTTAGAGTTTTCTGGACGTTGTCAAGGTGTTGGATTCAAATATGGTAAGCTGAGTTTTGTTCCATATTTTTGGAGATAGGTATCAAAAATAGTTCTTTTTAACTTTTACTTCTAATAAATAAGCTAAATAAATAATAATGCAACAGATATGATTTTGGAGCTTTTAAGGAGGGAGAAGAGTTCTGGCTTACACCCTGATGAAGATCTTGATATATTAGTCAAGGTATGTGCTTCTACTTAGTAGCTCTTATTGTGATGCTCCATCCTCCTTGATATGATTCCATTACTAACTTGCCATGTGATAATGCTCTAGGCCCTCGCACTAGGGGAGAAGAAAACATGTCTATACGCTGAATACATTATGAAGGTAACCCATTGGTTAACATAATCTTTGCATCATTATCATCCAAGACTCACTCCCACACTTCCATTAGCTGTTCAATCTTCCTTTTAAATAAAACTTTTGACTTTATCAATCATCTTTGGCTACTTGGGCTTCAGATGTCCTCAACTTTGCCACTTAAGTCAGCTATGCCATATTTTTTGACATTCAGCTATGCATTTAACCTACTATCAACTGTTATCTGAAATATCTGGTTTATTGCCACTTTCCTGAAATAGAATCATACAATAGACTATTGATCATACATTTATCGTTTCAAATCCAAGTGTAGTGCATGAAATCATCCTTTGAATGACTTGTTTGCAAAGATTTTAGGACTGGACATTTGTGCGGACACAATGGTAGGTGACGAAATGCTCAAAGGTATTTCTGGAGGCCAAAAGAAGAGGCTAACAACAGGTATTAACAAAGTTATTTTATTGTAGACTTGACTTTATAGTGATGCTCAAGGTGGTATATTTTTGCTAATGCTCAATATCCAGGTGAACTGCTTGTTGGCACTTCCAGAGTGCTTTTGATGGATGAAATATCAACGGGCTTGGACAGCTCAACCACACATCAAATAATCCGATATCTCAAGCATTCCACTTGTGCTATGGATGGGACCACCATTGTTTCCTTACTTCAACCAGATCCGGAGACATATGAGCTATTCGATGATGTTATTCTTATATGTGAAGGGCAGATTGTTTATCAAGGACCACGTGAGGGAGCTCTTGAGTTTTTCATATATATGGGATTTCAATGTCCAGAAAGAAAGAACGTTGCTGATTTTCTGCAAGAAGTATGTACTATTTACACAGTAGTGGAGTGCTTGATAATCTTGAATGTGTCATCTTCTTCCATGTTCACTCAAATAGCCTTTGCTGCCAATTTTGATACAGGTGACATCTGTGAAAGACCAAAGGCAATATTGGTTCAGACCTGGTTGTCATTATCAGTATGTGCCTGTTGCGAAGTTTGTAGAAGCTTTTAGATCATTTCGTCATGGCTATACATTATCTCGGGAAATGGCTATTCCCTTTGATAAAAGATACAATCATCCTGGAGCTCTGTCAACTTCTACTTATGGGGTTGGGAAGTTAGAGCTTTTGAAGATAGGTTTTTCCTGGCAAACACTACTTATGAAGCGAAATTCGTTTCTTTATATATTTAAATACACACAGGTTAGATATCCTCTTTTATGCCATTTCTTTAAAGATCACTGTTTCTAGTTGGCTTTTTAAATTGTCATGATTATGATCCAGGGCAGTGTAGTATCTGTATAGGTTAAGTGTCACTTGACACATAGGACTGTTTTCTGGTAGATACTGCTGATCATCCTTTGAAATTCCTAATACAAAGTAGTATATTCTATGTTGCAGCTTGTTTTGGTTTCTCTCATCATCTCAACAGTATTTTTTCGGAAAACAATGCATCACAACACACTTGAGGATGGGGGAGTTTATCTTGGGGCTATCTACTTTGCTATAGTTATGATTTTATTCAATGGTTTCATGGAGGTTCCTATGTTGATACTAAAGCTTCCAGTTCTCTACAAGCATAGAGACTTGCGCTTCTATCCATGCTGGGTTTACACGCTGCCTTCTTGGATTTTGAGCATTCCAACCTCATTTATTGAAACTCTTATATGGGTAGGAATTACATATTATGTGGTCGGATTTGATCCTCAAATAACAAGGTAAATAGTCTTCTCACCAATTCAAGGGTAAAAGTTTGAGTATGATGAATTTTTCTTTGTCATTTTCTTTTTCTAGTCAATAATTTCCCATATCCTGCTAAGACTTTGGATTTAATTTTCAATCTTGTGATGTTTTAAAATATGTGCAGATGCCTGCAGCAGTTCCTGGTGTTTTTTCTTTTGCACCAGATGTCAATAGGTCTCTTTCGGGTAATGGCATCTTTAGGAAGAAATCTGGTGGTTGCTAATACTTTCGGGTCTTTCGCGATGCTGGTAGTCATGGCTCTTGGAGGATTCATCCTTTCAAGAGGTAGAATTCGAAAGTTCTTACAGTATTATTTTTTATCTTGTCTGTATTCTTATGTTCCCGAGTATTACAGACAGCATTCCCAAGTGGTGGATATGGGGTTATTGGGTTTCCCCATTGATGTATGCTCAGAATGCAGCTTCCGTGAATGAATTCCTCGGCCCTTCTTGGGATAAGGTAGCTACTTTATGCTGTTTTTTCCTTGATAAATCCTGCTAAATGGAATTACATGACAAAATTTATCATCCTTCATTAGGCATCAGTCCATTTATATACATAAGAAAAATTCTTTTTTATGCATCTAATGTGAATTGTGTGACATTGGAGCGAATCAATTATTACACTGCTTGTTGAAGGCGTTTCTAAGTATATATTCTAACCTGGCTATTCTCCTGCATGGCTGCATGTAAAAAACTAAATAATGCAGTCCAATAATATGGTACTGCTTAGGAAACATTTTGTAGTTTTTTTAAAATTTTATCATGGTGATGTCATATTCATCGGGTAGGGGGCTGGGATGCGATGGGGTGATTAGAGGTGCCTTTTCAGTCTCAGATATGCTGAAAAAGATGTTTATCGACTGCTGAAAGACTTTTGTATTTGCAGAAAGCCGGAAATTACACTTCATTATCTTTAGGTGAGATGCTACTGAAGACAAGGAGCTTATTTCAGGAGAGTTACTGGTATTGGATTGGTGCTGGTGCATTGCTTGGGTATATGATTTTGTTCAATATCCTCGTCACGCTTTTCTTGACATATCTCAACCGTAAGTGAAGATTTTCTATCCTGTCTTCAGTACCTTAGCAATATTCAATTGAAGGGATTACACAATCAAAGATGAAAGCAAAACAAATTAATGAAACTGCTTCACTTTCTTGCTACATCCATGAATATCTCCTCCAATATAAGCCAAATTCTTTAAATACCTAACAGGGTAAGATGGGGACGTTGTTGCAACGTTTGCATGAATTTGAAAGGGAGGAA
This sequence comes from Mesembryanthemum crystallinum, assembly GCA_030267885.1. Taxonomy (NCBI): domain Eukaryota; kingdom Viridiplantae; phylum Streptophyta; class Magnoliopsida; order Caryophyllales; family Aizoaceae; genus Mesembryanthemum; species Mesembryanthemum crystallinum. Next base: position 31,128 of record BSSO01000167.1, on the reverse strand, counting down.
TAAAAATTTTACTTTAGATTCAAATAGCAAAAGGGAGGAATAAATTAGTAGTAGGAAACTAGTATAGAGTTTACAGAGTTTACAATAGAACCCAAACATATTTTCACTAGATTCAGATAGCAAAAGGGAGGAATAACGATAGTACTAAAAAATTTAGGCCAAACCAGAAGCAAAATTGGCGGAAATAATGGTAGTAACGCACTTTCTTTTGAACATTTTTTTGAAGCTCTTGGGATGAGTCGAGCTGTCATTACTAAGGATAAGTCTACAGAGAGGGATCAGGAAGAGCACCGTGAAGAGATTGAACTTGAGTTGGGAGAATTTTTAGAGGAATCATTCTCCTTTACTGGTTAGTATTGTTCTGTCTCTCTCCCCACGTTGTCAAACAATTTCTAGCCTACTCAGGACTACATCTTTTTCTTTACCGTTCTTGCAGGAAAAACCTTAGAGAAGAGAGGCATGGTTCTTCCATTTCAGCCTCTTTCTATGGCTTTTAGCAATATTAGTTACTATATTGATGTCCCTTTGGTATGTTCATCTGTTCCTTCAACCTCTATTAATGTCGTTATCAAAATTTCTTTGCTTTGAGGTCGTCTTTATTGTTGGTCTATCTCATCTTGCTCCAGGAACTTAAACAGCAAGGCGTAATGGTGGACAAGCTGCAGCTGTTGGTCAATGTCACAGGGGCATTTAGACCAGGTATTCTTACCGCATTGGTTGGAGTAAGTGGTGCTGGGAAAACAACTCTCATGGATGTCCTCTCTGGTAGAAAAACCGGTGGAACTATTGAAGGGAACATATACATTTCTGGTTACCCTAAACAGCAAGAAACTTTTGCAAGGGTTTCTGGTTATTGTGAGCAGGATGATAATCATTCCCCGTGCTTAACTGTGCGTGAATCACTTATTTTTTCTGCTTGGCTTCGTTTATCTTCTGATGTTGACCTCAAGACACAAAGGGTAAGTTCTGAACTTTTTATACATATGTTCCGCAATGTTAGCTGTTAAGAGTAGTGTAAAATAAAGTAAAAAACTACCCAAACACGAAGAGCTACCTCAAAAGCTAATCTAGGTAGTCTTTTAGAAATACTAACTCAACCACTAACCACTACTCGTAAAAATACATTACTGAACACCCACATTTGTATTAGTAGATGTTGGGCTTAGTCAAACTTCAGAACACAACCTGTGAAGATTATCTCTATTTTGGCTCTTGATTAGCTTTGGGTCATGGGTGTGACATGCAGAGTTTTGTTGACGAGGTTATGGAGCTTGTGGAGCTTACCCCATTAAGTGGAGCTTTGGTTGGTGTACCTGGAGTTGATGGCTTGTCCACTGAGCAAAGGAAAAGGTTGACGATTGCTGTTGAACTTGTAGCAAATCCTTCTATTGTGTTCATGGACGAGCCCACATCTGGGCTTGATGCCAGAGCTGCTGCTATTGTGATGAGAACAGTGAGAAATATCGTCAACACTGGACGGACTATTGTTTGCACTATTCATCAACCGAGCATAGATATATTTGAATCCTTTGATGAGGTCTGTTGCCTTTCTCTCACCATTTTTCTTATTGTTGAAATTTTGAGCACCTTTCCTTTACAAATGTTTAAAACATCTCATTTCGCCCAAAATCTAACACAGAAGATATTGAAACATCTATTTTAGAGTATATATTGCTGAACATGTTTGGAATGACTTGAAATAGAGTTCATATGATGGATATTCATGAAAATTCTCTCATTCCAAACAGCTCCTGCTGATGAAGCGAGGAGGGAAATTGATTTATGCTGGACCCCTTGGAAACAGATCTAGTGAGCTTATCAAGTATTTTGAGGTGAGAATACACTTCCATTTTCATATGAGCCCAATTTTTGTATTTTAAGCAACCCCAATAGTATCAAGCATAAAGTGTTGTAATGCCTTTGTTGCATCAGGCAATTGGAGCCCCTAAGATCAAGCCTGGCTACAACCCTGCTGCATGGATCCTGGATATTTCATCTCCTGCAGAGGAAATTCGTCTGGGGATCGACTTTGCAGAAGTTTACGAAAGATCATCTTTATTTCGGTGAGTGAAGCTTCTACTACATTTCGGGCAAGGTACAATTTTTTGTTGATGTCTTGACCAATTTCCCATCTAATGAATATCTCTTCTCAGGAAAAACCAACAAATGGTCCAACGTCTAAGCAAACCAGACTTGGATTCACTTCCACTGAGCTTCCCTACTAAATATTCTCGGTCATTCCTGTCCCAGTTTTCAGCTTGTCTTTGGAAGCAAAGTCTCTCTTATTGGCGGAACCCACAGTACACTGCTGTTCGCTTGTTCTACACCGTCATCATATCATTGATGTTTGGATCAATATGTTGGAAGTTTGGCTCAAAAAGGTTTCACTCAATCATTCAATGAGAACCAATTATTTTCTTTCTCTGCATCGGTTCACAATATTGATCCTATTTTTCAATGTTTGTTCATAATCCTGAGATACATTTGTCATAGTTGGTTTGGAGTACATAATATGAAACAAAATATTGCATCCATTGAAAAGAAAAACATGATATAGAAGTAGGAATTGTAAATCCCTCATTTTAGTAGAATGGTGCAACGCTATACTAATTCCTATGTTTACTGGCACTTACTTTTGGTGTCACTGTATTGTTACTCCAGGGAAACGCAACAAGACATCTTCAATGCTATGGGATCCATGTATTCAGCAGTTCTGTTTATCGGAATTACAAACGCAACAGCTATACAACCTGTAGTATCAGTTGAAAGATTTGTTTCTTATAGAGAGAGAGCAGCTGGGATGTACTCCGCTTTGCCTTTTGCATTTGCCCAGGTGTGCAATCTTCCATTTTGTTCTGAAGTTTGCATGGTTTATTACTCGATGGCAATTTGAAGCTCTCTTATTGAAACAGAAATATTTACATGTTCTGACTATCTTGTGAACAGGTAACAATTGAGTTCCCATATGTATTCATACAGTCGCTAATCTACACCGCCATATTCTACTTTATGGCATCGTTCGAGGGGAACGTCTTGAAGTTTGTTTGGTACTGGTACTTCATGTATTTCACATTGCTCTACTTCACTTTCTTTGGGATGATGACCATTGCTGTCACGCCTAACCATAACGCTGCTGCCATTGTCGCTGCTCCATTCTACATGATGTGGAACCTTTTCAGCGGATTCATGTTGCCTCGAATGGTAACATCTTGTACTTTTATCTACATTTGTTTTAGTCTTTGTTACACTGACTCAGGAACAAGGATCTAGTAGAGGTGTGGATCCAACAGTTAGACCAGCTTATTTTCGTAGAAAACCATGCATATTTAGGCCCTATTGATTTTGTTGCTCCATACCGCATTCAATTCAGTTATGAAACTTACTTTCTCTCACACATATTACTATTCATTCAATTCTCCAACTGCGTTTAGTTTAGTTCAGTTCAATGTGTTGAAATGAACAAAACATCTAGTCTAGAATCTAGTTTGAACTTTGAAAAATCCAATGGGTACTTCGGATTGAAATGAAGAGTCTTAGTAAGATAGGTCAAATTTGTTAGATGTATATCCCCAGTAATTGGTTATATCTTGGATTATGGGTGTGTTTATTTCAACTTGCCAAGTATTCATTCAGTTCGATTTAGCTTAGCTCAGTTCAGTTCAGTTCTGTCCGGCACGTTTCAGTTGAAATGAGTACAACCATAGGCATCTTCATTTGCCCACTGCTAAAAATTGAGATTGTTCATCTTCTAGATTAATCTGTATTTTCCTCCTACACGATATTTGTTCAATAATGTAACATTTGTGAGCAATGAAGTAGGACCTGAATGCTGCTCTTCTCTGTTCTTCTGCATATGTGGCTCTTACAGAGATAGCTAAATATGTTTGTTCTTGTTCTCCAGAGGATCCCAGTGTGGTGGAGATGGTATTATTGGGCCAACCCAATAGCATGGAGTTTATACGGCCTTCTCACGTCCCAGTACGGGAACATGGATGACCCAGTGAAGCTCTCTGACGGTATTCAATCAGTGCCCGTGTGGCAGTTACTGGAAGACCAATACGGATACAAGCATGATTTCTTGGTCATTGCTGCTACTGTTGTGGTCGGATTCTGTTTGATGTTCACTGTGACTTTCGCTTTTGCGATCAAATCCTTCAACTTTCAAAAGAGATAAAATCAACTTAGACTGATATTCAGCATGTATAGAAGCATGTGAGCACTAATTCTTATCACTGTTGGTACTGAATTATCTGGTTAGATATCTGATGAAACTTATCAGATATAAATATCTTATAGTATCTGTTTATTCTTGGATGGTTAAATCATTCAATAAACTGTAACCTTTGAAGATACACAAAGTAAATGTAACATTGCACTTGATATTTCAGGATGAGAAAAGTTGACAAATATATCATATGCTCGTCTTGGATTCAAATTTCAATGCTACATGACAAGCTGAGCCAAGTCTTAACATTAAGTCAATACAGTGCTTGCTCTCCATGTTCCTCCCTCTTATAAGCTTACAACTCTTAACTGAGGTAGGGATGTGACTGAGCCGATTTTAGTAACGGCTGGGCTCCAAGCTTGCTAAAATTTATTTAGCTCGTTTGGCTTAATATAGTGCTCTCGAACAAAGCTAGCCCCTCTAACCCTTCATCTCTCCCCTTGATGCTTGTAACATGATCACAATTCCAATGGACGGATATAGTAGGAGTAATTGAATAAAGGGCGGATAAAGAGAAAATGAATTCTTGGTTAAAATCTATTTTATATATATCGAAGCATTCTGATTGAAATTCCATTTTTTTTTAAAAATAAATAAGAGTAAGGGATATTGGGATAGTTGTTCCCATGCTTCAAGGCAAGCAATGACACTTGCAATTGTGACTTTTTTTTTTTTTTTTTTTTCCGCCTCTAAGAAAGGAGAAAAAGAAAATGTTCCAACCACCCCTATTACTTTTCTTTTATTTGACTGGGAGCATAGGAATTTATTTATTTATTATTTATTTTTTTTTAATGAAAGATGCATAAAGGATAAAGGTGCTCCTAATCTTAATTACTAAAATATCTCATTAAAAATAGGAATTTATTTATTTATTATTTATTTTAAGTGCACCCTTCTCATTTCTCAAATGTTTTCACTCTTCAACGGCTACGCGAGCTGGCGGGAAAATCATGCCTCGATATCCATCTCTTATCTCTCCAAAATTAATCCGCTTCATTTCAGATTCTAACCCTAAATTCTCAAAATCGACCCAAAGATTTCTCTTTAATCAATCATCAAGGGTTTATCACGCAGAATTTCCAATACCCCGAACCCAATTCGTTGCTCCTCTCTCCACTCTCATAAACCCTAACCCTAATTTCCAAGAGAGGGATTTCGATGCTCTGTGTAGTCTCTTGACAAATCCCGATCTTTTACCCGGATCAGACTTGGAAAACGCTCTAAATGGGATTCAAATCAAGCCCACTTTCTGCCTGTTGGTGTCGATCTTCAAGCGGCTTGATTCGTTGCCGAAACAATCTAGGCACGACCCATACGCTCCAATCTTCAATTTGATGCTGAATATACTTGCAAAATCAGGTGAATTCAATTGGGTATTGATGGTATTGCTCGATAAGATCAAGAAGGGTGATGGGTCTAGGTTTGCTTCATTTGAGAGCTTTGGGTTTTTATTAAGGCACTGTGCTCATTCAGGTATGGTATTACCTGATATTCATACATTTGAGTTTGCTAGAAATTTGGAAATCTATCTTTTTGAGGTCTTAATAGCTGCATTGTGTAAATTTGGGCATGTTGAGGTGGCTACTGAATGTGTAGATAGGAAAATATGTTTAGACCCCAATTGGGTCCCTTCAATTGCTGTATACAATATGCTATTGGATGGGTGGTTCCGAGTGGGGAAAATTGAGCAGGTGGAGGAGCTTTGTTTGCGAATGAGAAGAGAGAAATTGATCCCGGTAGTTGTTACTTATGATATACTTGTTGTAGGATATTGTAGGATGGGTTTGGTTGATAGGGCAATTGAATTGCTTAGTGATATGAGGAGATATGATGTTCGGCCGGATAGGGAGATCTATGGCGCAATAGTGGATGCATTAGCGCAAGAGGGGAGGTTTAAGGAGGCGCTAGGGATGTTGGAGAGGTTTCTGGTTCTAGAATCCGGTCCTACTTTATGGACGTATAATTCCTTGGTTAAAGGTTTTTGTGAAGCAGAGGATCTTGTTGGGGCGGGTAACATTCTCAAGATGATGACCAGTAGAGGTGTTCTGCCAACCGCTATGACCTATAGTTACTTCTTTAGATATTTTGCGAAACATGGGAAAATTGACGAGGGAGTGAATCTTTACAGAAAGATGCTCGAGTCTGGCTACGTCCCAGATCAGCAGACATTTCATTTGTTGTTGAAGATGGTTTGTGAGCAGGAGAACTGGAAATTGGCTATACAGATTAGCAAGGAGATGAAATTAAGGGGATATGCTTTAGACTTGGCTACAAGCACGATGCTGATTGATTTGTTGTGTAAAACGCGCAAGTTTAAAGAGGCAGTGACCGAATTTGAGGATATGATCGAGAGAGGTGTTGTTCCAGAGGGCCTCACTTATGAGACACTGCATAATGAGCTCAAGACGGAGGGATTGCATGATTTGGCACGAAAACTTTCTCAATTGGCCGCCACTGTTCCATCCTTGGCAACATTGCCGATGACATATAAAGGACTTGTGGACATTTCCCGTCAAAGGAGACAATCTATTATTCAGAGAGCTAAGACGATGTCTGATGTTCTAAAGAGATCTTCAGATCCCAGAGAACATACCAAGTGTGGAAGATCTGATAAATTTCACTTCAGCCAGTAAAGAAGCAGTTGAGAGAGGTTGATTTTGGATTTAAAGTTGCCTTGGGTTTAATAAGGTTAACCTGTCCTTATATTTGGAGAGCTGCCATCATCTTCCCACTAAAGTGTGCCTGGAACTCATCTAGCATTCAGATATTTGACATTTGAACATCCCAAAGGTCGTGACATTGGGAACGAATGCGAATCAAAGTGGAAAAGTTTCAGGTTGAGGAATGACCAAACGACACACGATTGCTTTACACAGGGTATCGTCACATAACTTCTACTAGTGTTTAATGAAAACTGTAGAACCTAAGGCTTTGTTAGTTATAGTTTAAGAGCTGGTAAAATTGGACGAGATTCAAAAATTTTGTGTTGAATAAGATTTTTGTTTTTGACCTGAAAAACAGAGGTGCACATGATCTGAAAATCAACAGAATATAACCTACACTGAAATCAATAGTAAGTTTATTGCAAAATGTAGTATGTAATTTTTTCATATTCTCAACTTCCTAGCCAATAAGATTGGAAATTTGGTTTGCATAAATGGTCTTGTCATGATTGTTTTTAGTTTAGAAGTTCTCCACTCATTTTGGTAGGGATTTTGGCAACATTGATGTCATGATTGGCTGGTGTATTTCTTTTGAAACCAAAGATGTGATTGCATAAATCTGTTCATAACAGTTGTAACTTCATATGCTAGTCAAGATTTTATGATAGTTGATTTTAGATTGTTTTAGTCATAGTTTCAATGAGCACACTCGATATGCATGTTGGCTGGCAAATCATGGCCATAGATGTGACAAATGACAATACTAAATTCTGGCCACAAGCTTGCACAATGTGGACAATTGCTACTGCTCGTGTATTTCAATTGAATGATATAGAACTAAACTGACCGTGTAGACTAAACTGAACGAATAGTAATACTATGATAGAAAGAGAAAATAAGTTGCAGCAAGTAAAGATTTAAGTTGGCGGGTTGTTACCCAACACATATACTTGAATTTAGAAGCACTGAAGTGTCTCAACAAAACATCACTTAACCTCACAAAAACCATGAAATGCAAATACTAGATATGAGAATTTAAATAACTAGATATGGGAATTACCTTATTTGAAATTGGGTTGTATAAATATGAAAACGGACATCGACATCTGCACAGGAATGCAATAGTTATAAAGGATTAAAAAAAAATTCAAATGTATTGTATCCGGGTGTTGTCATGTCGTATGCGTGTGTCTCATTTGTTACATAACACATGTTTTTGTTATGATTTACGTGGTAGTACCTATATGTTTGATTTATAATCTGAACGACACCGTTAGTGCACCTTATCCCAAAAATCCAATGAAGTGATGACTCGTCACGCATGAAAGTGAATTTATGATATTTAAAACATGTTAAAATTCAACATCAAAATAATATGGATAAATAAAGTATAACTTATGTATCAAGTCATAGATTCAAGCATTTTGGGAAGCGCTTACACGAATTTACTCGTGAAATACTTGAAATACAAACTAAGCTGAACCGAATTAATGATTAGAACTGAATTGAACACAGTAAACGTAAATTTGGACCACCAATATGAGTACACAAGACAAGACCCCCACCACCACAATACCCAGATACCCCCTTTCTCTCTCTCTCTCTCTCTCTCTCTCTCTGCTTCTCACTCACTCCACTCTCTTCCCTTCTACTCTCTAGGTCCCTGTTTGTCCTTTACTGAAAATCGACCTCCCTTCTTCCTACATTAACCTCTCTATCTCTCTCTTGTTTGTGATGGGATGATGGAGTTGAAATGGCGACGACGGTGGCCACAATGATGATGATGATGAAGGGTAACAACACTATTAAGCCTACTACTTCTTCTTCTGCTACTGACACTGAGCCTCATCAACCAAACCCAGCTGTTTTTCACGACTTTCTTGGCCGCAAAGCCGCCCCCTTTAATGGCGGCTCTGCTTCACCGGCTGCTGCTCCTTCAGCTTCTGGTGCTGCTACCTCCGATTTGGCCTCCGGTACTTTCTTTCTCTATCTAGGGTTGTGTCGTACATTCTAGTTTTGATTTTGATTGTGGGCATATTTGATATTTTGAGGTTACTTTCTATATCTAGCTTAATGGGTCTTGCTCTGTTTGTGTTTTTCCTCATCGCAAGTTTGTGGGCATTTTTTTTTTTTCTCTTGATACTGTTAATGGGTTTCTTGGTATAATTGGAGTTTAATTTTGTACCCCATTTGTATCTTTGGGTATTTTGATTTGGGACATTTTGAATATTTGATACTGTTTTTGTGACCTTTCTTTCTGTTTCTATGTAGCTTTTAGTTAGTGGGTTGTGTTGATTCTATGAGCTCTCTCTTTCACTTTCTGGCCTTGTCCATTTCATATCCCAAAGTGATTGAATTTTCTCACTTTTTTTTTGCTTTCTGAGCAGTTCAAGTGTGAAGTGAACTCCCCACTATATCTACCCTTTTAACCTCATTTTAATGGGTATATAGTCGACATTGATCAGTTTGCCTTGCTTTAATAAAAAGTTGATTTGTTCACATGGTCCTTTGGTAGTTTAAGTATTTCATGGAGCAATAAGCTGAGATATTTGGTTCCTGTTGTGTTTTCCCAACTTGGGTATTGATTATAATGTTGAAATAGGAGCTGAATTAGATTCTCATTAACTATGACAGAAAGACAGGTGGGCGGTAGTAGGTTTGAGAGAATATCATGTTATGGTCCAAATAATGATCTTTCTGCAAATGAGATGAGCAATCGGTTCGTGGGGTTCAAGCGGAGTAACTCGGATTCTGCTTTCATGTCCGCGTCAAGGGAGGGCTATCCCCATATGATTCCTGAGAACTCACATGTGATGAAGGTATAAGCTTTTGCCAGTTTTTGATTTACTGAAGTTAGAGTGAACTAGTCCTGTGTTTTGGGGAACTTGTTTGGTTTGCATTGTTTATATAACAGTTTTTACTTCTGTTTCTGAATTCAGATGCTTCGCAGTGCAAGTGGAGGAGAGAGACAAAGAGTTTTTCAATATGAGGGGCCATTTCATGGTGCTCACCAGATGAGACCAGGTTCTGCTTCTTTCATGTTGCAGCCAACAACTAGCAACACCGGCAATTTGGCAAAATCTGAGAGGCCCATTCCCATGAATGTTGGTGGGAGTAGCCTCCAGTACAGCACCTGTATTGGGCAGGCTCCTTCTCCTCTTGGCTGTCAAGTGCCTTTGAGTAGATCCAGGGATGGAAGTACTACTGGTCCATCAGTCCTGTCTCAGTTAGCAGCTGATGAAGGTTCTAGAACTGGGAATAAAGGGTCGGGTTTATCGAATTCGATCAATGCTAGCAATTTAATTCCTGAGAGAAACCCATCTGCTCTCCTGCCTAGTGGATGCAAGACAAAGTCTGTGATTCCCAATTCTGATCTGGAATCATCTAACCCTCCAAGGTAATTGCAAAAGTATATCCTTTGTGCGCACAACCCAAATCTTGGATCCAGTTCGTTTTCCTTCTCTCTTTGCACCATGCTAATTTATCTGTTCATTGCAGTCGGCATGGAATAATATCATATAGCAGACAAATGACAATAATCTATGGTGGTCAAGTTCATGTTTTTGATGATGTCCATCCAAACAAGGTGTGATTTTCTTTTTGCTTAATATAGGTTGCTTATCTTTGGCAGGAATTGAGGTAGTGAGGCGATTCTTAGTAAATTAGGACCTGTAACTACTATTGAGATTAAAACTGAGAAAGTGCAGCACTATAGTAGATTAATTTGTCTGTTTTTCAATTACAAGTTAGAATTTGGGAAATATACTGAAGAATAATTGATGGTCCTCTAGGTTGTGGAGAAGAGGATTCATAGACAACTTAGAACAGCTTGTGCCCTCAACTCGGTTAATAAATGCCATCTAGTTTCTGGGCAGCATTACTGTAGTTTCAAAACATTTGTTGCTCTTGCTATTTTCTGTCCACTTGAGAACAATTTGATCAAGTTCAACATGCTATACTGATGAGATTTTCAGTAACATCTGCTGAATGATTTATATTACAAATGGTAATGTACTTTGGCATAATATATTTACTCTGATCATTTTATACTACATGTCCTTCCCTCGACTCTCTGGCCCCATGGCTTTCATGGGTTTTAATATTGTGATTTTTTACAGGCAGATGTTATCATGGCTCTGGCTGGTTCAAGTGGAGGATCTTGGTGCACAACCTTACCCAAATCTTCGGCCAAAACCACCACATCCGACAGCTATTTGCCCCTTCGAGATAATGAAACAAGTATAGCTGGTGACTCTTCCTTGCCACAGAAATACCACAAGATATTAACTTCTGTTGCTAGAAATTCCATCCATGGGTTAAGTTCTACTAGCCAAGGTAGTTGACTTCTATTTTTATATTTTTTTTCAACAGCATAAATTATTATTTAGGCAACTAATTGCCAAAAAATATCAAACAATAGTTCTGAGGCCCTTGGAGCCCTTACCCTAATTTACAAGTACGTATTTTGTAATTACAACCATATGAGCAAATTGTTACCTCTCCTAATCCCCTTTTTGTAGCAAGTTAGTCTGCTTCCCTAATAATCTCACGCACAATATGTGTTACTTTATAGTCTTCTAGCTGCTGTAAGGTGCTATCTATGGCATTGAACATGCTCCAAATATCCCAAGGTCTTATCCTTTTGTTAGTAATTCAGCCAAGGTAGTCTACTTAACTTTTGATCAGATCAAGTTGGCTATTTCTGACTTTATCTTGATGGTTATTTACTTTATTCAAGATCCATTTTTATTTATTTGCTTGCCCATTAAATTACTGAAAACAAGGGAGATTTTTTGTATTCTCATGCTTGTAAGTTGTAACCATTCTCCACCTAGTGATTAACTGGATTATTTCTGTGCAGGTGGGATTATCACCAAAGATGCAGGTACTCAACGTCAAGCAGTAGAATCTAGCTTGGAAGCGAAGCAAGAGGTATGATTTACAGAGTCACCATATGGCCAACCCTCACTACTCAAAATAAGAAGTTAAGCTCTTGTAATTTTGGCACCTTGTTATAATATCCAGCAGTCTCTGTTTTGTACTAACTGTTCCGAAGGCTATTCCTCCCCTGTAGATAACTTTTTCGGCCAACCTAATGCTAATACTCGTTAGATAAGAGGATAGTGATATGAGCTTTGTTGTAGACGGCCCAAAGCCGAGCTCAGTCTATCAGGTTTACAACCTTCAGACTCCTATTCCTGGACAACGATGTTGCGACTTTGGTGTTCGACTAAATTCTGCCCTGTCCATGTATTCATATTTTGTAAGTAAACTGTAGGTGCTTCTCTTTACTGATGCCATGGGCAAGAAATGGCCATAAAATTGGCAGTGTAATGTAATATCTGTTGTTTTTCACGTATTAGCAGAATTTTATTATGAAGCTATTGGTAAATTATGGTGCATCCTTTTATGGCAAATGTTTTTCCATGAAAGAAAAATGGGAGAAGTTGCTATTGCAATTGGAAGGTGAAGAAGTAATACTTCACATCTAGGATGATGAAATCTAATACTACTAAATTAGATTACTTGTAATATATGAGAGAATTAAAGAACAAGTAACAGCATTACTTAATTCTATCAATATCAAATAGGATATCATGTCTTAAAAACATACGAAAAAGAAATTATATAGTAGAGGTAGGTGTTGTCATATATGCATATGTAATAGGAATAGTAGCCTAGTAGGTATAGAGATTTGGGTGGGAGCACAGCTTGTGACTCCCACCTTTATCTCGAGTGCCGTCTAGGATCGGTTCTCACTACTAACCCCCATTCGTGTCCCACCTAACCTATTATATAAGTCGTACTTTGTCCGTTTCTAAATGAAAGTTGTACTATCCTTTTCTTGTTCGTTTCAAATCATTCTTTCAACAAGAACTTTTAAACCAAGGGCTTTTTGGTTACTTTACAATCTTTTCTCCAATTTCCTTACACATGTGCATAACGCAACTGTGACCTTTATTTAGAAACAAAGAGATATGATCTGATTCGGATTAAACTACACTAGATTAAACTGAATGTGCAGAACTAAATTAAACTAACTAAATTGAATTACTTGTAATATATGAGAGAATTAAAGAACAAGTAAGTTGTAGAATATAACTAATTGAACTTACAATTGACTAAATGATGAAAACAAATTGAATAGGATCTTAGTTAATTAATGTAAAAAACAAAATTATTTTTAACTTGTTAGATTGACGATTTCTCACTAAAAATAAACGTGATTTACTTCTAAGGTTGGCGATCTCTTACTATAAATATATGTGTATGCAATTCCACCTGCAAAATAAAAGAGTATTTCATGAGAACAAAATTATTTAGGCATAATATATGTTGGATTACAAATCCGTATAAAATCTGTTGGACTGCTAATCCATTTCAATAGTTAGTAAGAGTCATTTTGATTCGAACTTGAAAGTAGAGGATATCTCATGAATTCACTAAAGGACACTCTCAGTAACTCCAACCAATCAATCCCAAATCTCCCAAGAGATTCACTTTTACCTTGCTGTTGGAAGAATTACATGGATGTTAGGAAGAAGTTTGATGTCTTAGCCTCTCACTCCTTCCCACGTTCCTCCTTGAGTCTCCCATTCTTTGCGCATTCCTCCTTGAGTCTCTCATTCTTTGTACGTTCTTGCTGCGGATAAAAGAAATTTAACAAGAGTAGAATTCTGTTCTAACTATATAAGTAATCACTAGGAACAAAATAAAAACGGCCAAATATGTCGGAAAATAACTTTCATGCAAGACAATAGATTACAAACCTATGTACTACTTCATTCTTTGCTATGGATGTTTCATCCGGGTGGCAGAGATACATAATAATTCTGAGTGAAGGTCGCCAGATATGGCAGCAGCAGTGAGAATCAACTGTTTCCAGCGTACAGAGGTGGGAAGAGATAATGCGGTGTGGTCGGCTGGTCGCTGTAAAGGGTGTGTGTGTGTGAGAGTGAGAGAGCAACAAGGACGGATAAAAGGACGAGGAATTTGGGAAGGGGAGGTCAGGTGATAGAGAGAGGAATGGGTTTTCTATATTTATTTGAACACTTTCTTTATGTGTAGGAAAGTGTTTTCTTAGAAATCATTTTCGATGAAAGTTTTAGAAAATGAGAGGTGTTTCAGTTTCTCCAACTAAACACAACCTTGGCCTTCCAAAGGAAATTGGCATTAGGAAAAGCAGAGGAAAGTGTGTGTTGGGTAAGGGGAGGTCAGGTGGTAATTGGCATTAGGAAAAGCAGAAAATTGTGATGGTGAACTAGAGCAAGCAAGCAATGATTTTAAAGAGGACACCCCGAACACATTACCCACCCACACTCTAATGGCGTCGTTGCCAGAAAGACAAACAGAATCCAAACATCGAAGCAAAAAAGTTAATTTCTCCATCTCTCTATCATGGGGAGACCTTCACATATGAAGATCCCGTAAATTATCCACAGAGACATAAAATTCAGAAACCAGAGCCTCATGAAGGTCATAATCCTAGGAAGGAAGTGCTAACAAAGATAAGACCCCGCATCATGTTAAGATAAATCAAATTTAAATTAAAATAGGACAAAAGATTAAATGGAAAGTAAGAACAGACAACTCAAGGACATAAGGTTATAAAACACTTAGAAAGAAAGGAAAACTGGACACTAATAATCCCACATATAGGCGTTCTGACAATATTAATTCCAAATTTCACTTTAGCCTAGAATAATCCCACATATTATTCGTTCTGACAATAATGAACTAAACGATAACGACGTTTACTATCCGTACTCTCAATGTTTAGCTACCCCAAACGTCGCCACCGACACCGTCCACCACCCGGTCCCAAACTAATTAAACGGTGTGTTTCGTCGAGACTTTTGAACCACACCGTGTCTCTCAACTCCATCACCTGTGGCCTCCTTACTAGCCTCAACCACCCTCCTTCATCCCTACCTCCAGGCCGCCGCAACTCCTTAATTTACCCTCTTCCTTAGCTCTATGTCTGAAATCTCGGTCAGAGGGGAGGTGATTAACCCCTAGAATCTCATGCCTGGCCTTCACAATCCCCCCCCCCCCCCCCCAAAACACAACTTCAACTCAAATTATGGGTCTTCCACCCCCTAAATTCTTCAAAATTGTTAATTCCGATTGAAAGAAGTAGCAACATCCTGAAGCTACCTGACCCCTCCCTCTTTGTACAACCATTGTCAGAGGAGCGAGATGCACCTTTGAGGCCTGCAATGCTGTCCAATCTGCCATCCAAGCCCTTGGCATTTGCTTTTTCCTTTTCGTGAAGAGGGATAGGGTATGGGTAGTGGACAATGGTGTGGATGGTGGATGACAATGTTGGGAGTAGCGATGCAGACAGGTTTGGGGTGCTAAACATTGGAGTAACGAAAAGATAACGGCGTCATCATTTAGTTCAATATTGTCAGAGTGGGCAATATGTGGGACTAATCTAAGCCAAAGTAAAATGTGGGATTATTATTGTCAAACCGCCCATATGAGGGATTATTAGCGTCCATTTTTCCAAAAAGAAAAAAGAAAAAACCAACTTTAATTGGGCATCCCTACAAGCCAGTAACACTTCATTCCATGTCACCACCCACCTGTAAAGCCTTTAAGAGACCAGAACGACGTCGTTGATTTGTCATGGCTGCATTGTAGTGCTCCTTGAGGATATCAAAAGCTTCGTGTTCTGCTTGTAGTCCAGGTTGCAACTTTTCAAGTTTCTACAAATTGATAAATGATGGTTATTAAACTGGAAACGATACGGCTAAACCAACAAATATGTACATTACAGAGATGACAAGTATTACCCAACTGTAACAGCTAATCAACCT
This sequence comes from Mesembryanthemum crystallinum, assembly GCA_030267885.1. Classification (NCBI taxonomy): domain Eukaryota; kingdom Viridiplantae; phylum Streptophyta; class Magnoliopsida; order Caryophyllales; family Aizoaceae; genus Mesembryanthemum; species Mesembryanthemum crystallinum. Next base: position 15,418 of record BSSO01000167.1, on the reverse strand, counting down.
ACTTTACGCAAGCAAAGAAAGCACATCAAGTGTATCTGGATCATATAGGTGAAAAAAAAAAATAGTCATACATGGTACCTTTACTTGTTTGATAATAAACTGCCATGAATACAAAACTTTTTTCCTGAATAGGTTCTGGTATATATTGTATCATCCTTGTTCAGTGTTTACGTACTGATCATGCAAATATATTCATTAATTTGAGGTGGTTTAAATGATCTTCTACACATGCTTTTAGGACCAACGAAAAAAAAAAAAATCGATATTACCTGCCGGATTCCCTTGAGAATAGCTTCCATAGCATCAAGGAGTTTCATATGACCAGCAGGGTTTCCCAAAACATCTTGAAACTGCAGCGTGAATGAGGAATTTAATTTAGGAAAATTGGACAGAAATAATTCCAAGTTTGGGGTCTCAAACAATAATGATCCCTCCTATGCGTAAATCTGGGAACAATCACAACTTTTAAGTCGTGTCACCATGATAGTCCCAACGCTAACGGAATCTAACTCCGTTGACACTTTTTGAAACATTTTCATTAAAAACATAAATTTTCTAAAGTAAAACCCAAGTGAAAATATCTAGAAGTGTTAACGGAGTTACATTTTGTTAGCGTTAGGATCGTTGTGGTGACACTTAATCGTTGGGATTATTCCCAGAATCACGCATTAGAGGGATTACTATTGTTTGACACCCCAAACTGGGACTTTTTATATCCAATTTTCCTTTAATTTAAAGCATTCCTAAATACTCCATCAAATAAGAAAGTCATTAATGCAACAATTACAAGTAAACCTAAAGACAACTACAATGATAAACAAAAACTTTACTCCCAACACTAATAAGTATTTCCTCAGACATACCTGTGAATCTAATGAATTTAGCAAAGATATCTCCTTTAGCATCAAGTCCTTTGTCTCAAGAAGAGCATTATATGTGGCATAGTATTTACGAGTTCGATGGAGTCTATCCTATACATAGAGGATGGACCAAGATATTTTTAGACTTTGAAAGACCATGGTATTACTTCAAAATAATCACAGTAGTAAGCAACCATAGAGAACTACAGAACCTGTATATGTACATCTAATTCTGAAAATCGCTGTTCATACCTGCAGCAAGAATTCAACTAGCTTCAGCATACCATCACAAGCAAACAAGAAAACTTGCATTTTTCAAGTCTACTTTTATTGATCTGGTCAAAACCTCTTAAGTCATTACAACACTAAAATGACAACAGTTTTTATACTGTAACCTGAAACCAACAAGAAAATGCTTGCTTAGCTCTAGAATCATTAATGCCAGCAAAGAAGATTTGTCTGAGTTATGACAATTGACAGAATAACTATAGAAGTTGACAAGTAAAGACATCTAAAACTAAGAGTGTGATTCTTTCTGTACTGAGATAAGATTATGTTTGAAGGAGCAGTTCCTATATATGCTGACAAGTTTTCTATCTCAGTTTCAATTCCTAAATGAGGTACAAGATTGTGTTAGTTGTGCTTGGATTCGAAGGATGGGTTCTCTATTTTTCCTTTGTATAGAGGTCAGGTTTGGAGGTTCATTCACAAACAACAAAGAGCCTACAGAGTATAGAAAGGTGGTCATACTGCACAACTTCCTCTTGGATTGGCAGATCATCAAGCTGCCGGTTCAGACAGACTGATTCCCTCAGTGTACTTGACAGTTCCTGACACAAGTTTCAGCAAACTATACTCAAATGCATGCAGATTACCTCGTCGAAGTAATACTTTTCCACAACAAAAAAACTAGATAAAGAATTGAGGAAGATTTCACAATATTAAAATCAAACGTTGTGAACAAGTCAAGATCACACTATGAAAATTTATAAAGAGTCTAGAAGCAACAAGATAGGGGGGGGGGGGGGGGGGAAGATATGATATTGATCAAGGGTGTACATCATCTTCCTACCTAAAAAATTGTTAATTAGACAATAAATAATAATGAAAAAATTGACAAGGGAAATTTTGTCATAAAACCAAAATGTAGGTAATTACAAGTTAAGAGGACAAGGCGTCCTCCAAAGAACTAGGTACAAAAGAATACCTAATTACAAATCACCACAATGCCTTTGAATATATGTGAGGATCACCCCTTTAAAAGCCCCACCAGCATTGGCCCAAAGAGAGGCCATGCACACAGCCTGATCCCACACAAAAGCAGGTGGCTTGGAAGTCCTAGAAAATACAAGAGAATTCCGTTCTATCCAAATGCACCAAAGAATAGCAAAGAAGGCACACCGCTACAACAACCTATCATCCTTACCACCTCCAAACCGAACATACCAGGAAAATGGTAATACTAATTAGAAAAATTTGTTTCCAACCCCCTTATATTATACCTTTCTTGTGAAAAACCCCCTATAAAAAAAGTTGTGGGGAACCCCCCTATATCAAAAAAAATTCTTTTAGTAAACCCCCTCTTCGGCCACTTTTTGAGTTTTCTGGTAGGATTTATATTTTGTGGACAGTTTTGCCCCTCCCTAATGCTGCTTATCCCTTATCCTTATATTCCTTGATTTCTTTCAATTAAGCCAATTTTCATTTGCCTTTGATTTTCTCTCTCATTCCCTCAATCTCTCTCTGATTTTTCTCTCTCATTCCCTCAATCTCTCTCTGATTTAAGCAAAGTAGCTATCTTCCCATAATTACACACCCAATTTGAAGATACATTATTTGAACATAACATTGTTGTGGTGACACTCAAATCATAAAATTAAACAATAATTCAACTTTCAATTTTTCCCTAAAATCTTCTATTAACCCAAATCAGCACAACCTAATTCACATTACTCAATTTATTATCCTAATTGGGAAGGAAAATTGGGTTAGTTGAAAGAAATTAGGGAATATAAGGGAAGGGTAAATCAGAGAGGGGCAAAACTGTCAAAAAAATATGAATCCCACCGGAAAATTCAAAAAGTGGCCGGAGAGGGGGTTTACTAAGAGGATTTTGCGATATAGGGGGGTTCCCCACAATTTTTTTTTTATAGGGCGGTTTTTCACAAGAAAGGTATTATATAGGGGGTTTGGCGGCAAATTTTTCTACTAATTAATCAGATAATAAATAATCATCACCAAACAGAGGGTATAGCTCTCAAGAAGGATTAATTAAGACTTTTGGTACATGGTGCATATCAATACATGAGTATCCTTGCAAAAGCGAAAAGTAAACATGGTCGGTAAACAAATAATCAAAGTACAATTGTAACTTGGAACTTAATCATCATACTATATGTCTCCATTCTATCCAAAATCATTGAAATGAATCAATATTTACCCGTTTTGCACAGTTCAATTTCTTGGACATGTCATAAATCAAATGATCAATGTAATCATATAGATTTTTATCGTCAGCTGCATTAGCGAGCTTTTTCTCCAATTCAGTGATCTCGGATAGCAATGCAAAACGTTTCTTGTTACACTCCGCCTGTAGATCAAAGCCTTGCCTCTCCAAAGCCTGATCACATAATCAATTCATCAGCCAGTAACAGAGACAGTATAAAAGAGGAATAGAGAAAATGGCCAAATATAATGAACCAGATCTGCAAAGATCATTTGCAGCTGCACAACAAAGAAAAACAAAGGAAAACACAGCTGCCTCTCCAAGTACCTTCAATGTTTTTAAAAGTGAAGCCAATTTCTGAACTGTACTATCAATGCCTGCCTGATCTATTCTTTCTTTTAGAAGCTGCAGCTCATTCAAGACAGCAGTTTTGTTTTCGTTCTGCAAGACAAAAAGGAATTTACAGATTACTCCAGGCAAAGTGAAAATCATGAGCCATTTTTTTCCCAAAACTAGAAAATTATGTATGAAGAAATGATTATNAAAAAACGTTTCATTAATTGATCAAGCCTCACAAACAATCTGCTCAGCCATGAAAGCAACAAAAAGCAAGTAGCAAACTAGCACATGGTGAACAGAAACTGTCAAAGCACATTGAACTTAGAGTGTTAGACGGAGCAGATTACCATGTAACCACTGTCACGTTGTTGTGTCTTCACAAGACTAACAAGCCAATTTACAGCAGAATAGAGGCCAACATAGTCAACAGCTTCAATCTGCGATGCTTGAAGAACATGGGGACAACCCATCAACTTTAGAGCATCTTCAATGTCTTTAACTGTGTCACTAAAACATTACTAAGCTGTCAGAATGTCAGAAACAGTAGGCAGTATTCACAGGGAAACATTTGCATCATTATAACTGCCAAAGCAGTATAAGATTGGATGCGTTAAACCGACATGAGTCAGAACTCAGAAGCGGCATTGTTTCATGTGCGAAATCATATTCAACATAAGAAAAACCATGTACCCTTAAGATGACTATATAATGTGCATTCTCCCAACATCATGAAAATCACAAACTAGAAGCAATGAAAGACCCACAGCTGGTGATCAAAAGATTTAAACATAAAACATTCTCAATGACTTTGATGTTTCAAAAGTTAATAATATAGGCACAATCAGTGATTTGGTTATTTACCCTGTGGCATTTACACCAGTGCCCAATACCAATGATCAGTTGACTTGACCTCTCACCTCAATAGAGGTCCCCTTATAAAGCCAACAACATGGAGGAAAAAAAAAACATTCTTATAATCCACTACATGGTAGGGCATACAAGTAATAATAGCTAGTACTTAAAAAAAAAAAGCTACCCAAAACAATTGGGCAAATTATGCAATTATTCTTCAACTCACTATAGAAAACAAAATCAAGAAATGGGATAACTGATTTGATATTAGAAATGCATAAACCCTAAAACTGATTTTCAAGCTTCTTCAGTATTTCCATTGCAATTGAGACATTCAAACGAGAAATGAAGAATAGGTAGTGATAACTGATAAAGAGAGAGAGAGAATTACATTTTGGGATTGGAAGTGATGGAAGAAATACACCAAGCGAGAGCACGAAAGAGTTTATCCAAGTCCGATGAATTGTTGTGATCATCATCTGGGTCGACATCGACATAGCCAGCCGAGTGAAGGAGCTCCATAATCTGGATGGGTTGACTCGGTGAACTCGGGCCCGACTCGGGTTCGGACTCGGGCATGTTGTTCAGTTTGTTAGTGAGCAAGTAAGTAGTTGCGACCTCAACTTTGCTTTGCTGGGGAAAACTAGATCAGCTGACTCAGGTCACCTATATTCGTTTTCACTGCGAATAATTTTTTTTTTTTTTTTTTTTTTTTTGGGCAAAGTGCGAAGTCAAACTAGTATATATAAGTAAAATTAGAAATCAACCCTTTACTTACCTAAAAAAATATATATATATAAAAAATAAATAAATCCCCCCTTTACTTGTCTAGTGGCCAGTTCGTGTGCTTCTCTTATGGATATTACCCATATAGTTTCGGATGTCAAACTAACATTTGGCATTGGCTTGGCCTAAAAGTGTCTCGACGAGCATTACTGAGTCCATCCATAGTTCCACCGATCACCAATCCCTAAGGAGTTGAGTGAGAGAGCGGTAGGTTGCCATAGCTTTAGAGTTGAGTGAGAGAGTAGTAGGCTGCCATAGCTTTAGCCTTTAGCTTGGATTGTAGAGCTGCTAAGTGTGGACTCTGCTCCTGCTCCTCCTTCTAACATAACGTCCAAGAGCAGATTATATGCAGATTGATGTGTTTAATATTAGAGATTGTTCTCACTTTTATTGTACTATTACCTATGAGTTTCCAATAAATTAAAATGGAGTTAGAACTAGGAACTATAAAATGGAGATTCAATTCGTGTAGGTGCTCCCCATAAGGTTTTAACCCGTGACCTGGTGCACAAGGTATAACTTGTTTACCAATGAGTCAAACACCTATTGGGTTATTTCATATAAATTTTATACATATTCTTGTGAAAACATCTAATCATTAATCGATCGAATCCAATAGTGTGCAATTTAAGGGCGATTTAGTGATTTAGATGACATTTTACAACTTATTGTACTTTTATAAAAGTCATAATTCACTCAAAGTCATCCTCATATATCGAAAAACTACCCTTAAATTGAACCATCTAACATTAAATGATTATACCCAAGAATTGAAAAAAACTACACTTTCAAGGCCTAAACTTTCAATCTTTTGTGGGTTAAGGGCCTGAACTATTTTTTTTTTTTTTTTTTTGTGGGGACCTACCGATACAAAAGTTAACGAAATACTATTTCAAGTACACCCAAAGTATAGGTCCTTGAATCTTATACGCCCAAAATTCATATTTTTGTATAAACTAGTAAAAAAATATTACCACCCCCATTGGCCATGGCCCCACATTACTCTAATCTCCTCTCTCTCTTCCTTTCTCTTGCACCTTCCTACTCTCTCTCCTATCTATTACAAGCACCACCACGGCTCCACCCTCCCCACCACCACCACACTAGTCGAGCAAGCTCTTACAAAATCCAACAATTTTAATTCTTATAAATCACTGTATTCCTGGTGGTGCTAGTTACTTGCTAGAATATTATTTTGATGTGTATTGATCCGCATTTCATCTTAAATTCACAATGGAGAATGTTACGTTGCTTGAGGCTAAACTTGACTCTTAATTTGTACATTAAGTGAAAGGGGATTAAAGATGGGGAAGGGTTCACACACAAGGGAGTAGAAAGGAGAGAGTGTGGCTAAAGGGCACCTCCTAACGCACGGCCTCGGGTATTCCACGAATAAATTCGTGTAGGTGTTCCCCAGGAGGCTCGAACCCGTGACCTGGTGTATAAGCCAAAGCTTGTTTACCAGTGGGCCAACACCTCTTGGGTTTTTCTTTTAATAATTTTAGCGAACATGCTGTTTTCTTACAGTCAAAGATTGTCCTTGAAAAGAGAGGAAAAAAAAAACAAAAAAGCCAATTTCAAATGCTGAATTTATGGATGTAAATTAGGTCACATGGTAAATATTTTCCGAAGACATACCAAATCTTACTTTCATCTGTTCTTGTTGAAGAAATAAGAAAAAGAACTTCAATCAATTTCATATTTTATTACCTCTGAAAATGAATTCCAAATTCTATTTCTATCAAAAAAGACCCCCCAAAAAAAAAAAAAAGTCTATGTTTGAATCAGAAACAGAAGCTTAATTAGTTGAGAATGTAACAAAGAAAGTGGCGGGGTACTAAAAGAATAGTCAAAAATCAACATCTTTACTAATCACATGCACAAAATAAAAGTATTAGTATTATATTACTCTTTTAGGCATTCACATGAGTTAGCTTTACCTAGAGCTAAAAACCTTGAAATCCCAAACTCAATTAATTTCTTCCTAGTGAAAGGAGTATGTATTAGTTTTCTCCTTTCATCGCTTAACAGCGTTTTTTTTTGAACCATTGCATGTATTGTAGCATATTGTGAATTGTTGGAGCAATTCACATCACACACGATAACAACGAAAATTTATTGTGAAACATGTGACTGTACAACAAAATCGCACAAAAAAAAAAAAAACTTGTATGAGATGGTCTTATATATGAGACTTGGTACTTGGGCGGAGGAAAATGTGCTACTCGGTAGTACTAAGTATAACATTTTTCTCTTTCAAGTACCAGACTACCAGGCCTCATGAGGCACCTCGTAAGAGCTAATAATTAGAGATAAATATTGAATGTTTTATCAATAAAAAATACATTAGAGATAATTATCACTCAAACCTCGCTAAACTCGATTTTATCTACTAATATCTTATGAGGCCATTTCATACAAGTTTTTTGTGAAAAACTTACGTGGTAAACAAGTTCTAAGTGTAGGTATACGAAGTTGATATAATGGTCTAGCTAGAATTGTCTTATTACTTAAACTAATGATTAGTTTGTATAGAATCAAGATCAAAACAAATAAAGTACCTAATTAATTATTACTTACCTTTCCATTAGGTTCTAATTAATTTTTATGTTTTGAATAATGAAGCAAGCTTAAGCTAGCTAGCTTACAAGTAAAACTCAAAAACCGGCCATGCAAATGCAAACCTAATAAGAAGTGATTTCGTCTCCTTCTCTCCAAATTGCTTTTTCTTTATCCACGTATTAATTAGAACACAAAGTTATGGGTAACAAATACAAACAAAAACATTTTTCTCATCTTTGTTTTCTTTCATCATCTTCATGATTCCCTCTTCATTCCCTTTCTAGCTCTATAAATATGATAACCGTTTTGAGATATTGTTAACCAAATTCCATATCTTTCCAAAGCACTTATTGAGATCTCTCATACATACAAGAATTCTATTCTTCTTCAATAACGCCCTTTCTCTTATTACTACCCTTTATTACACACACAAGCAAAAATCATTGAAAATGGCCTTACAACTACAACTACAACTACAACACCTTGTCTTGGTTCTCATCATTGTTGTTCTCTCTTTTTCTTGTTGTTGTGGAGGAATTGATGAGCAAATCGTTGGTAGAAAGATGGCGAACGGACATGGACATATCTCGGCTATCCGAACTAGAAGAGCTCTTGGTACAAGTAGAAAAATATTTAATGTCCATGATTTTGGAGCCAAAGGAAATGGAGTCGCAGATGATACTCAGGTATAATTTCTATATACTGCGTTAGCTAGGTTTAATATTCATCATGCATGCATGATTCTATTGAGCTCAGGTTTAATTTGTGCATTTCATGAATTTCAGTGGATGTATGTTAAGTTGTTAACCTTGCTTAATGGTAATTCAAATGTGAGTTAAGGAATGCTTAATTAGCGTTTGGTTTAATTTGTATGATTTTATTGAATGGAGATCATAAAATTCTATCAAAAATAATAATTTGCTTGTTATCTCTCTACTATATACCCAAATCATATTAGTATATGTTTGGTTGCAACTGTTTTTCACCCCCTCATTTTTTTTTGATATCTTGTTGCTATGTTACGAAAAGATATTATTGTTCTTAGCTAACTTCTCGCTCATTAGCTAGGTTAATCACTGGTGATTTTTTTTTTTTTTTTTTTTTTTGAGATTCTGAATAGAAAAAATCCTTATTAATAATCCAAGTTGTTTTACAGAGATTTCCTAATCTTATAGTTTGCCATTGCGGTGACATTTGAAATAACGTGATAATGTCATCGATAGACCACTTTTTCTAGGTAGTACTAGGTTATGTTATATTGCAACTGCTTTAATCATTTTGAAAATAATAATTCTATAAGTCACCTGTGGAGACAATAAAATGATAAATTCAGAATTTCACAAATGTAATTTCATTTGACACATGATGATGTTTAAGGTACTAAAAGTTCTATATAAAGGCTACTAATAAGTATGTCCTGTATGGAAAATAAACCAACTTATTTGATGATGTCGTGTAAATTTCATACTGTAATGCCCCTTTAATGTATAATTGATACTCCCTCCGTCCCCTATTTACCTTTACAAACCATCCAAAAGTAAGTCCCCTATTTACCTTTACAAATCAATATTTTTTCTCATATCCTCCCTTATTTACCCCTCCACTATCTCTTAAATACAATAAAAAAAAGTCAACTTTCTCTCTCTTATTATTTACCCCACTACCTATTACTTTAATGTATCTCAACCAAGGGCAAAACAGGCCAAAATTACATTCCTTAATTCCCGTGCAAATAATGGTTTGTCAAGGTAAGTAAGGGACGGACGGAGTATATAATTCATCTGCACTAGCTATAGATGATTTTTCCCATGTAATTTAGCTACAAGACAGAGCCCAACCGATATAACTACCACAAAGCGTTACTATTGATGACAAAGTTTGTAAATGGTCCAATAATGCATATATAATGCATTTGATTTGAATCAATATATAGTGCTACAATTTCATCATCTGTTAAATGAGTGTATCATTCCTCTTTTAGACTTAAGAAAGAATTATTTTTTATTTTTTATTTTTTATTTTTTATTTTTTGAAAGAAAGAAATAAATAATATTACTAGTGAGTAACACATTGTGGATTTTAATTTCCTTTCACATTATAGCCCTAACCATAGTTGGCTGAAAGCCCAAGGCCCGTTTCGGGCCCGGCCCATCCAGATTCATTTAATCCACTTTTTTGGGCCTTTTGTGATGCAGGCATTTGTAAAGGCTTGGAAAAAAACATGCTCAACTTCAGGAGCTACAATGTTGGTACCAAGTAACAAGAAGTATCATCTGAAACCAATCACTTTTTCTGGCCCATGCCATTCTAAAACAACCATACAGGTCATAATTAAACCCATCAATTATGCTTTATCTCCCTTTAATTTATGCTACTTAACATAAAAAAAAATTTGTATGATTAAGGAATTTCTTTATTACTCTTAAGGATCTATGTTGTAACATTCATCTCTTTATTTGTCGCATTTATTGCAGATTCAAGGAACAATATTGGCATCTAATGATAGATCAGACTACAAAAAAGATTCGAGACACTGGCTCCTCTTCGAAAGAGTCCAAAACCTTGTAGTTGAAGGCCATGGATTAATCAATGGTAATGGGAAAATATGGTGGCGGAACTCGTGTAAAATCAACAAGAGACTTGTAAGTTCTAATTAAGCTTTAATTTTAACAATGCCAACTATATATAATACTTCCAAGTATTTCATTCCATTTGTTGATGAAAAATGCCTAATTTTTTCCCCAATTTTATTATTTTGCAGCCTTGCAAGGATGCACCAACGGTATGTCATCTTGGCTAATAAGTGATAGATTTGCGATTTTATTATAGACAATTTTGTGAAAACTGTATAAATGTTTAGTTTTCTCATGTTACTTCAACTTGCAGGCATTAACATTCTATGGTTGCAAGAATTTGATAGTGAGGAACTTGAAGATTCAAAATGCACAACAAATACATATTTCTTTTGAGAAATGTGTAAAGGTTAGGGTTTTAAGTCTGAAGGTTACAGCTCCAGTTGATAGCCCTAACACCGATGGCATTCACATTAGTCGAACTAAAAATATTATAGTTTCAAAGACCATCATAGGAACTGGTAAGGCAAAGGTTTCCATCCTCTTCTTTTTTTGGTATAATAATGTTTATTATAGGTTTATATATATAAGTGTATACTAATGTATGGTTAATGATTTTATGAAGGTGACGATTGCATATCGATTGAGAAAGGGACTCATACGGTTCGAGCCTTTGACATCACTTGTGGACCGGGTCATGGTATTAGGTACCACATACTTACACTTTAGCTAGACATCATTAAGTGGAACTTATTAAATATTTATTTGGGATAAATAACAATAAGTTTTAATTCTTTAATTGTTTGTTTCATGCTAACAGTATTGGAAGCCTAGGAGATGACAATTCTGAGGCCCATGTTTCAGATATAATAGTAAACGGAGCTATACTTTCAGGAACAACCAATGGATTAAGAATCAAGACCTGGCAGGTATCATATTCAAGTTGTTTTATTAGTCCTTGTCAAAAATACTACAATTCACATTGTTGCTTTAAGAAAAATAATTTTAGAAAATTAGTAACATCTGCTATTATGTTTGAAACAAACAAATTGATACTAGTCATGATACAGTAAAAAAAAAAAAAATTTGTTTAAATATATAATTTACTCTATTTTTCATGTGATGTAGGGAGGATCAGGAGTTGCAAGAAACATCAAATTTCTAAATATAAACATGTATAATGTCAAGAATCCGATCATTATAAACCAAAATTACTGTGACCAAGATAAACCATGCAAGAAACAGGTACTAACTAATCACATATATATTCACAAGGTTTTTATTTGGTTGAAAATTACTACTACATTTTATGCAAATTGATTAACAATATTTGAATTTATTGTGCATATTAGGACTCTGCTGTACAAGTGAGAGATGTGGTGTACAAAAACATAAGAGGAACAAGTTCTTCAGAAAAAGCAGTGATATTTGATTGCAGCAAAAACTATCCATGTAAAGGGATCATCATGGAAAATGTCAAAATTAAGAGTGCTGCTGGAGGTAGAAAAAGTAGTGAAGCTACTTGCAATAATGTTCAGTTGTCAAGGATTGAATCTGTTTCTCCACAATGCTGATCATCTACTACTTGAAGAAGATTGCATTAATAACTACTTGATGAATTTGGGCACTATATATAGTTTTTAGTCATAGATGTAACTAGTATGAAGCTAGGCATATTTGTACACAGTTGTAAATATGTTATTTCATTGTATTCATGTACATAAATATTGGGTAAAATAAGATTGTGGTATTTGATGTATAATAATTCTATATAGGTTTCATTTATTTATAGTTGTTTATAAGCGGGGTTTAGTCGTCATGACTTGTTATTGTTGCAAAGGCGCCTAGTTCTCTCTTTTTCATACTTACGTTTTAACATCGTAGCATATGGATACAATAACTGAAAGATATCGAACTTTTAACATTATATCTGGAAGACAATATATTATTTAAATTATTTTTCAATTCCTATTGAAGAGGCATATAGAAATCATTACATCGTCTCTTTCTTTCTCTCTTCCTTGCTACATTTATGATTTATCTATATATCATAACCAATATTAACAAAGGAACATTACAATCTTAATCAAAGAAAAGTTGAACAAAAGATTCTCATACCTCCACATGCACTATTCAAGTTCCAAACCAGATGTGAGTAATTAACTTATGAATCTAAATCATCCTTCGGGTTGCTAGCAACACTCAAGACGGAAAATCCATTTGTTCATCAAACAGGCCGATGCTCATGATGTATAACAGTATTTAAGTTAGCTTTTCATCACTAGCTAGCTTGGACAAGATAAATTAAGTTACAAATTTTCCTATATATGCCCTAGCTAGGAAATTTTTACTTGTGTGTTTTTTATTCCATTTATAAGTTATGCTGATTAATTATACTGTATAATAGAAAGGAATAAAGATAAGTTAAAAAATAGACAACAATTTACGTGGAAAACCTCCATTGTACAGGGAAAAACCACGGACAAGCGAACACTAAATCCAATATGACTAAAATAGTGTAGGCATAACCTTGTTATAATTTGGTTTGTACATATCCTGTTTTATATAGTTATAATGACGATTCTGTGCTATTTAGCTCAAGTTTGGTCTCCCCCTTCAATCTCCTTACAACATCACGTGCTCGCACTGCGTCAGTCTAGAAAGGGGTAAAGTGCTCCCAACAAGTGTTGTCTCCATTCGCAAGAATTTGCTAAAGCGATGAAAATAGCAAACCACTCACACCAAGCAATTATCAGTTTAGATTAGATATAATCTTGTTTATATTGGATTGGCCAACAAAGGATTACTATGAACCTTGCCTACAAAGCTAACCTTTTTTCCTAAAATAGATTCATCATAGTAGGATCAAATAACTATTTGCAAGTTTGCTATTAAATAAATAAAAATGACAAAATTCAAGTTTCTAATAAGCGTCGAGCATATTAAATGTAAAGCAAAAAAAAAAAAAAAAAAAAAAAAATGTTTAGTTGATTGGTTACCTTCAGCCTTCCTCTCTACCAACTTCACTAAATAAAATCTCATCAAAATCATCCCCAGGACGGAGTTGCCCTTCAAACACGACACATTACAATAAGTGTTATTATACCTAAGTCATTTTGTTTGATGTTAAGCGGCACTTGCGAATTATTGGGCTTTTGTTAATGGTACTTTTTTTTTTTAATTAAACTAGGACCTAACTGATCTTAGTGCATACAATGAATTTACAGTATGCATCATGGTGAAGATGTAAATATTTTAAACTAACTGTTTTAAGTTTATTTCACGTATCGTCGGAGAATTCAAGATTGACTAGTCATTGTGATGTTATTTCCTACTTTCGCATCTATCTCAACAAATTTGTATTTGGCCGATCATTTTTTAAATTTTGATTGCTCATTTCATAATATTAAAATTTGAGTATGACTAAAAGGCACCTCCAAACGCATCTATTATATCTTTTTGTCTATTCATGGCAATTTGCATAAATGTGGTTAGTAATACTTGCATATTTTATTAGAATTTGCACCAGAAATATACTAGTATTTTATTAGATGCTACTTGCTGATGAAGTTTCCACAAAGAAAAAAGAAAGAAAGGATGTCAATGAAATGCAAAGCACGTGAGTGGTGACTATGGAGATAATTAAATGATTAATGCTTAAAGCAAGAGTGATGAAAGCAAAACCAAATAAAGGAACGTGTAGAATAATAGGAACTGAAAATGATGTCTTTCTTTCCTAGTTCCTATTACTTCTAAATTAAAGCTTAATTATTAATTACTACCATATTAAACAAAACATAACGTGTTGCCGATTGAAAAACCTACTTTCTTGCCGATTGAGTGGTATTGAAGGTGACGAAGTGTGTAAAATGATTGGTGATGAGTTTAGTTGGTAAAGTTTAGCATTTTCGTAACAAAATAATGGTTAAGAAAAGGGTGCCATGTATATCAAAAAATGAAGGATAATATGTGAAATTTGTAGAAACATTATTCACCACATAGAAAAGTCTAAAACACATAGACATCATATCCAATTGCCCTTTGTTTATTTCATTTACTTTCTCTTTTCCCTTTCTTTGGATCTCATTTATTCCTCTTCTTTTTTCGTCATTTTGCAGAAAGATGAACACCTAGTAAGGAAGAAAAGCAAGCCGAAAAAATCAAATCTTGATTCGTAAATTCAATCCATCAAATTTTAAACCAAACAAGTTCATTAGATGTATTAGATTATCAACATTGTTTTCCTTTCTAATATTTCCTTTTACTTCCCCACTCAATTTCCACCCTTCAAGGAAATTAAGGAAAATATGCACGTAATATTCAAGACATCGTCACAATTAGGGATGGTAACCCCACCCGCATTCAATAGATATCCGCTCCACCCGATCCGAACTAAATGGATATGGATTGGATATGGATGTAAATGGATCGGGTATGGATGATGATCAATCATCTATTTATTCACCCGACGAATATCCATATCCATTTGTTCACTTGAATTCCAACATATTTTTTTAAATCTAATATAAGCATCTTACTTTTGTTGAACTTTTGATCACAAATTAGAATAATATCTTTATTAGGTGGTAGAATTAGTATCAAACACAACAATTTAGACGTTGCACCTTATTTATTATTAAATAAGAAGCAAACAATTCTTTGTTTATATTTATTTTTTGATACATGACAACTTCATTTCCTGGTTTCTTCACATTATGGTCTACATATTTTCTCTAAAAAAGGGAAAAAAGTTATATATATGTATGTTATTAAGAAATTAAAGAATATTTGTCAAATATCCAGTGGATACCCAATTACCCGCTTCACCCAATGGATATGGATGTGGATGGATGATATGAACTTAAAAATAAATGGATATGGATATGGATATGACTCCACCTGATCAATATCCGACCCATTACCATCCCTAATCACAATCTTGACCAATCAAAGATCAAAACGCACTCCAAATCTATAAATTTCTATAAGGAAAAACTAAC
>BSSO01000166.1:0-43249 GCA_030267885.1 Mesembryanthemum crystallinum | reverse complement strand
TTATATGATGAACATAAACTAATAAGAAAAACTCGACTAAACAGTTGAGCAAAACCTTTTGCAAATCATTAAAAATCAACGTGAACAATGTTCAAATCAACCTTTTGCATCTGATTAAGATTAACTGCAACGATTTACAGCAGTACTTCCTTAAAGCAATTGTTCAATGTCTGATTTACTGGAAACACACACACACACACACACACACACACACACACACACACACACACACACACACACACACACACACACAAAAACCTAAATCTGATTTGGGTAATGACTGTCGGCATCTGGTGAGACAACCTCGATGGTCAGGGCGCCATCAGCGGCAGTTTCCGGCAGAAGAAGCACTTCGCCGATGGTCGTCGGCAATCGCCGAGGCTGGTGTGAAGCTCTGGTGCGATGTGGTGTTAGAGATTTCCTTTTGTCGTGTAATAGTTGTTTTATACAGCAGTCCCTTTTTTTCTTTTTAATACTTGTCACCAGGTGCTCCTTCCACGTTTACACCTGAGACCACGATATAAGCACTGATAAAATGGATTAAAATTAGTATAATTTTAAAAATTTATGCACCACCACTACATAAAAATATTGGATTTAAAAAAATAAGCATATTTTCGTCTAAGTAAGAAGTCAAAAGTTTGTGTTAGTTACATTCTAACTAATAGCAATTGGAAGTGGGCAAAGGGATTCGGGTGTTATATCTATTAAATTTGTCCAAATTCAAATTATGGTCAATAGTTAAAATGTAAATCTACTTTTTTGGTTGTTAGGGTTAACATTGGTCAATAAAAATAACGAAAAAGATTTTTCATGTAGATTTGGACACCTTTTTGATTCCGATAAAATGTTGAGTTCATAAATTGAGATTTTAAGCTAGATGATCTGTCGATAGCCAATTAATAATGGAAACATGCTAGCTTAAAACCACAAATATGGAATTGCATTCACACAGTTCTATTTTTATGTTTGTAATGTTTAGCTTAATGCATCCTCATTGAAGTTATGTTGGGAGAGGTTTTATCAAATTATAAAACCTCAAAAATAGGTTTTGTTTCAATGGGAGAGGGGATTCTGATCCCCTGCCAACAACTAGCATCATTCACACAAACCGAGTTTTCAAAATAAAGTGAAAAAGTGGTTCCCACAACACATGAACAGGGCGTCCATTACAACTCCAAATTTTGGCCCAAAGTTTGAACCACAGGTGCGTGAGAAGTGTTGATCAACTATTCCTAGGGTTTGCAAATGACCTTTTCATGCTACTTTTTGGTTTTCATTGTAAGATATTATCAATTGTTTATGTTTATTTAAATCAAATGGCAGTGCGAAAAAGTTGAATATTACTAAGACGAAAAACCTATTTGGAGGTTTGAACAATGGGAAAAATAGGTTATTGTTGAAGAGGTTTTTGGGCAAATGATGTAGCATGACAAAAGCCTTGTTAAAGGTTTGTTTCAATGGGGATGCCCTCATGAGCACCATACATAACTTACGAGCACAATCAATTACAACCGAAAACTGTATACTTATAATCTCCATGGAGCAAACACCTTCCTAATCTAACTCCTACTAGAATTATAAAATTAGTTAACACATTCCAAGCAAACTTATAAACACCATAGGATATTTTAGAAAACATGCTGAAAAGATAAACTAGAATATTACATAAACTGTAGTAGATTTTCCACATCAATCCGACCTAAATGGGAATACCAAGTTGTAGAGCATTCTATCTAACCTGCCCGACCAAGCAAGTAAGTCCATGGACAAGTTTTGCCGGGTGGGGTGGCACCTGTATTGCAACCTCTTCCCCTTGTATTGATTAACCGTCTTCTATTCTTAAAATTTTGTGCTCCAACCTCAACAAGATTCATGTTTACTAATTTATAGCTTAAGTAGAGAGGTGTGATGGTGTTTTCTCCAAGCAAACTTTTATCTATCTTCCCGGGATAAAAGACATCATGATTTTCCTATTCTCTTACAGATATTATTGCCATACATTCAACTCTCTTCATATGGAATTCCTAAAATCTTATACATTCTCCTAAAAGAAAATAAAATCCTACCTAAAGAAGGGAGGGTGGGGAAGTGAGCAATAGTTCAAAGATTTTCGTGTAACTTACACAAGCGAGTCTCAAGTTCTATATTCGATAGCAAAACCCTATTATGAATTTCAGAGAGTAATTTGTGACCTAACAAGTCGAATTTGACTCACACTACACAATCAATCAAAAATATTCTTTTCAATACTTTTTTTTTTCTTTTTCCAACTTTTTGATAGAACTCTAAGTTACACACACTCCACATCATGTACCCAAATCTTAAAACACAAAATATCATATCAAGCATCCTGATATATTAGGAAGATGGTACTGGTGACCTATAAAATCGTATTGGTGATTCAAAATCATTACTGACGACCTAAAAACTAGTATCACTTTTTTCTCACCCTTTACCACTCCAGTACTAATTTTTGGTTATACAATACAACTTTTCATATGTCCAGTACTTACCCGATGTATCAGGCGGCCTAATAAGAGACAAACTGATCTTGAAATTAATCAATATAAAGGAGTGAATAGTACCATACCATGCAATGCATTTCCGCGTGGGAGAGAGTAGTAGTAGTACATTACAAACTACAAAAAGCAGACTCTCTAATCAACTCGAGACACACAATATTAACACAAAGAGAGAGAGAGAGAGAGAGAGAGAGTCCAATCTCGTAAATACCGTCAAACACCAGGGTCCTTTCTCCATTCCCGCCCTTCCTTCTTCGTCTTCTTCCTCTCCTTCAACCTATCCATCTCTCTCCTCTCTCCTCTCTCCTCTCTCATTCCCACCTTCTCTTTCTCCCTCCTCTCACTTTACTGGAGTTTATCGACACTCTTCACTCTCCCCCATCATCATCAATTGCAAATTCCAAATTGGCAATTATTATTATTATTATTATTATTATAGGGTTAGGGTTTCAATTTGGGAACCAATCTCGCTAATGGTTCATACCTTGATGCGAATTCCACCAAACCCTAATCATCATCAGTCAACCCAAATTCCCCAATGTACGGCCACAACCACAGCCACAACCAAAACCACCAGCATTTGAGCGTCTCCTCTCCGCCCCACCATTTGGGCGATGAAAACGACGCCGTAACCGGTGTCGATGAGCCTGTTGATGATCACTCGTATGAGCCTCACCACAACCACCTTCATCTCCAGCAGCACCAGCAGCAACAGCGGTGTTTTGATGATACGGTCGATTCGGTGACGATCGAGCCGGATTCGGTCGAGGGTGCTGTGTATTCTGTTGCTGATTATGGGGTTCATAGGGTTGCCAGTGATGATCCTAATCAGCTTACGCTGTCGTTTCGGGGTCAAGTTTATGTCTTTGATTCTGTCACCCCTGATAAGGTAACTCCTCAGTGTTGTTCCCTTTGTTTCTTTTTTTGGGTTGAATTGATGTTTTGTTTGATTTTTGCTCATGTTCATTTTTGGTTGAATTGAAAGAGAAACATTAGTAAAGGGTTTACTTTACTGTAAATTCTATAATTGGAAGTTGGAAGTTGGAAGCAGGATTATCTTTTTCCCCAATATGGTCCTCTTACTTTCTATTTTCTCTCTGTTAATTGTGAGCTGAATTGGTAGTGTTGAATTTTTAATGTTCAATGTTCTGCCAATTGGAGAATCTGTGGTTGATTTCGGACAAGTTGCGAATTTAAAACTTGTAAGCTGGTTTTTGCAAACTTGTGGACTTTTGCTTGGGTAACCTGATGACTATCTTTTTTTTTTTTGTTGACTGCTTTGATCAGCTGTCAACTGTGCTTTGGGGTTTTTAGTTAACTTTCAAGGCGCGTTCATTTGTCGTATTCCCCGGAGAAGTCTGCCAAATTGGCCTTATATACCTAAGTGCTTTTTACATTATTATCTGTTACCATTAGATGCTCATGATTTTGGTTTAATTAAATTGAAATTTTGATCACTTCACAAATGTTACAGAACTGCTTTGTGGCAGGACTTGGCTTAGCCAATGCTATTGAGTTTAATTGTTAGGTTTTTTGTTTGATTTTGGATGACTCTGGATTAAGTTGTAAGTTACGATAAGGTGCAGATTCTGTGCTTACAAGTTGGAATGTCTTGATGTCCTTTAGTATTTCGTGGGCACAAGGAGCAAAAGAAGGGCCTTTTTTGTCGTTTTTCTCCTTTTCCTTTTTGTGTGGGTTGTTTGATACTTCTAAACTGTTCAGTTGACTGTTTTAGATATGCTGTCCAATTTGTTTAAGTTTAGCTGTTGGTTGATAATTCGGTCACGGGAAGAGGTAGAGGATCTTTTGAGAGACAGGATATATTATGAGTAAAACAACAATAGCCAAATGAAAAAATGTGGTTTGCAATCTTCGGAGTTGGTGCCTCAAATCTGCCAAAGTGAGATATAGTAAGTGTTGGGGTCAAGTGATTGATATTTTTCTGCATTTATTTGTGTCATACAAGGTGATGGTGGCAGCTTGCGTAAAATTTCATCACCTGAAAAGTTGTTTCATGTCATCTTGTCGATGAGTTGGCCCACTGAAGCCTTTTGTTTCTGATCAATGTTATTTTAGGATTGATGTTTTCATTGTTACGTCATTCTAACTGTTAACTGATTGTTTTTATGGATCGTCAGCCTTTCTACGGGAAATGTTGGTTAACAATAGTTTATATTATTGTTTCGCGAATGTGCCAAATTCTTACTTTGAGCGTGCCAATTGAACTCTCAACTTTAAAAGTGACACTTAGACTCTGGTAATAATTTGTTTTAATTTTTCTTTTTCCTGATCTTGTGAGAGAAGAGGTGTGAATGTGCAATTTGCACTTGCATGTGAAAGTGAGCACTTATATTATTGCTCCGAAGACAATTGATATTTTTGGAATTTATTCTGGCTTAGGTAGATGGTTATTATGCTCTACTATTTGATATCTCCTTTAAATCAATTTCTTAGTATTGAGGTGGTTCTTGATTTTGACATATATATATTAGAATTGAAACCTCTTTTGCTGGAGATAACCTACATGCTATGTCCAATCAACTAATAGGGACATTTAGCATAAATTTTGGTTGTTACTGAAATCATGACTCATTGGCCTTCTTAACTGAGCGATTTGTCATAATACATCTAAAAGTCTGTAGTGTATGTTTTCTGTGCTTATGAGGGAACATGATGCATATATCAAGTGCCATTGCTTCTTCTCGACAAAAGAAATAAAAGACCTGAAAATCAAGTTTCAGGCGCTTATTAAGTAGGGTTTTTTTTAAAGAACTCTGAATCTAAGTATTAGTTCTATCTCATTGGTGCAGGTTCAAGCAGTTCTATTGCTTCTAGGAGGGAATGCAATATCTCCAAGTTCACAGGGAGCAGAAGTAGCACAGATGAGCCAGGTATTCACTGATATAGCCTATTGTAACTGGATGGATTTTGAATTATACAAGTTATTTATTGCTCTTGCATAACGATAACCCAGTGCATCTACAGGGTATGATGGAATATGCAGCACGCTGTAGTCAACCACAGCGAGAGGCATCCTTACACAGATTTCGTCAGAAGAGGAAAGAACGCTGCTTTGATAAGAAAATTAGATACAATGTTCGACAAGAAGTGGCACTTAGGTATGAATGAAAACATCATCGAGCCTTCGGTTGTACATGTTTAATTATATTTTCAGGCACACAGAAAATTTTCAGGCCATTATAATGATATTTGATAAGGTGCAGAATCTTTAGTGAGTGATTAATGTTATCAAGTTCTATCTTTTGTTGCCAAACTCGTAGATGTGGAGTGCATTGCATTAAGTTGGTATTGTCTGGGCTGAATTACTGAAATGAATGATATTTATGCATAACATATCTCAATCTTCTCTTTTCATCTTGTTTAATAAGATGTTACCTTGAGCTGCTTTTACATAAATATGCCTTCACAGGAAACCACATCCATCTCTAGTTTAATGAGTCGGAGGTTGTATAATAATTTTGATGCCAAAATGTGAACTTCAAGGAACTTGAACAAATGGCTTACTTTACATGGCTGAGAATTTATGGTTCTTTTTAAGAAAGTTGTGCCCTTGATGCTATGTACATATGAAATATCTCTATTGAGCTAGGAGTTTAAAAGATGGAAGAAGCTGGGGATGCAAACTTTGGATGTTGATTATAAGAGTGGATTTTAAATTCTCATTGTTTGCTTTAATCAAAATTAGGAGGTTAGGCTCCGGAAGCAAAACAGTTAAGATGAATTTCTGAAATCATTGCCATACCCTCCAGGGTTGATTGTCTGTGCATATCTCCAGTTCATTGGAGATTCAATCCTTGCTTTTAAAATTTGGTTGTATGAACAAAAATGCGAAGTTATTTATGCTGATAGTTATGGGTTTAGTTTTATGAATAATCTAGATAGTTTCGGTTTTAAAAACTAAAATAAAATAAAATTCACATGTATATGTTGGGGCCTGAGAATGAATATCTAGCTGGTTGTAGTTTTAATCTCCCAAGATTGTTGGTGTTTCTGTGCTAGACCTCAACCCTTAAAGCTAGATAACATTAGTGTTAGGTACGATGTAATAGGAGAGTCTTAGTAGTGCTCATTTCATCTTACGGCAACAGAAAGAATGTCGATTGCTGACTGCGTACTTATATACGACATACAAAACTATTAATGGTTATTTTTTTGAGAAATATTTTATCTACTTTGTATTCATATCTGTTGGCCTGTGCTTTTCCTGTATGCCATGGATGTATATATTATACTTTTTTTTTTTTTAATGAAAACGCTGAGAGATTAGTGAACTGTTTGAGAACCATTTTTCACTTTGTAGTTACTGTTGTGTGGGACTAGAGTGAAGTCCCTTGCTTTTCCGGTCCATTATAGTAACGGCTTAATAATGTTAAATGTATCTGATTTCGTTCCCTCTATGATCAGAAAACTATTCATAGTTCCTGAAAATGATAATATGCATCTGTACCCATAGCTAAGTTTGGACTCCAATTGTCTTTTAACATTATATATGCTCTGTTGTAGAAAATAACCTTTTTTCCCTTAATCTTAGCTAGTATTTTCTGCTGCAAAAAGTTTAATGAGACAACTAGTAATGGTTTATATCCAAGAGATCAAGTATTGTTGTGCTTCATCATGACTGCTTATGGTAATGCCATTTCTTCTGAAATAGTGAACATTTATGGATGACTATGTTAGTATAAAGGTGGAATGGTCCTCAATTATGTTATGACAATATTATTGGCTTTTTAATTACTAGTAACTTTCATCTCTTTTCTATATAGGAGATTTTCTGTCCAGTACAAACTCTTCCACCTCCCACTTAACACAAGGGCTATATACACAAATCTCCCTTCCCCCTCATTAATGCTATTAGAAGAGACTAATTGCAACCAATTTCCAAAGTTAAGAACAGTTATTTCTCGGTTTCTACATATTACTGATCAAAAAGTGTAGTAAATATACCAGTTGAAGTATAGGTACTTGTATGTGAACGCTATCCAAACTTTTTATTAATGCATAACTAGAGAAATAAGGATGTTAAAATGTGCTGTTCGGGACATCATTCTTCCAAATGTATTATTATGTAATATGCTGATGATCTGATTGTCGCTTCCTTATTTTCACTTACGTATCTGCAAATATATATTCTCCCTTCTATCAGGATGCAGCGCAAAAAGGGACAATTTACTTCTGCGAAGAAGGGGGATGAATCTTCTGGGAATAATGCCCAAGATTCAGGGCCTGATGACGGACAACTTGAAACATCGTATGTTCCAGCTACGATTTTGTTTACTGTACTTTTGTTGATGATTACATATATTAGCTTGTTACCTTCAAGCATACTGTTACTAGGTCTTTTTTTAATTATATCACAGAAGCCTATAGCAATGTCCATTTTTGTTGCTAAACTACAGGCATCCTAGACTAGGCATATGTGAGCCTATCTATCTATGCTATTTTCTTATCAAAAAAATAGGAAAAAAAAAAAGAAAAAATAATGTAGTTGCATGCATCACTGTTATTGCTTTTTTAACCATGTTTTCTGTGTCCTGTGCGCTCCTTTCAGATGTACTCATTGTGGTATCAGTTCAAAGTCTACCCCAATGATGCGTCGTGGACCAAATGGGCCTAGGACTCTTTGCAATGCGTGCGGCCTTGTCTGGGCAAACAAGGTTGGTATGCTCTTTTCTCAATTCTCTTTGAGCCGTTTGCTTAATGGTTTCATGATACTTTTACCTTTTATGGACATTCCATGCATGTATACTTCCATGCGGTGCGTGCGGATACTGCGGAATGACTATTGTTTTCCAATTTTATAGATTGTGATGGGCTGTTGATTTTCCAATATGCTGGCCAAATCTATTGGTGAATTATCTTCCTCAGTTTCAGATACTCCTGTTTATTTGGGATTATAAACTACTATGTTTCATTTATCTCTCCTGTAGCCTGTAGATATGACTGGTATCTTTGGTACAACAGTACCTAGCCCCTTTTTCCCTCCCCCTCTCTCTTTTTCTCGTCTCCTATTTAAATTTTGATAAAGTGGGCGAGAAGGCAGGCTCAAATTTTCTTTTTGTCATATATCACAATTAAGCTATTGAACGTCTTATAATTATTAGGTGCTTATATTTGACTTGACTGCTGCATGCTCCAAATGCAATCTATGTACATCCTTCCATTATTTACCAATCTTTCGCCACCTCAGGAGAAGGGGATGGGGGAAGAATGAGACAAAGAACCCTGTTGTAGGATTGATTTTATTGATGTTCATTGAGGGCACTATTAATCTAATCACTGCCTTCAGTCAAAGAAATGCTATTCATCAGAGAAGTCTGACCAATAATGTGGTGCTTCAATAGAACTAATTTTTCATCCAGTGAGCCATTAATGGATTTAATGTGCTATTAAGTTGCTCTAGTTATGATATGGTAGAATTTAATTTTTCTTCTGTGCAGTCATTTTCTATATTATAAAACAATTACTACTAGCTTTTCTCCCATGAAGAGATAAGTGAGCTGTGAAAGGACATTAGGGATAGGCGAGAACAGTGTTTGGCAAATATATGGTTTGATTTTAACTTTTGCAATTGTCAATGAATTTGTGAGGCTCACGTATACACTCAGTCAAACACCAAAAGGAGTACTGGTAGAGAAAGTCTCACTGCCTTAAGGAATTAAGAGTATTAGTTATATTTGTTTGTGTCTTAGTAAGTTTTTACCACAGGATCCAATAACTTTTGAGGTAGAGATGAGAGACCTTGGAGTCTCCTTCAGTGTAAAAGAATGCGCACTGGTCATATCTGCAACTCTCCTCTCAGGGCTTTACGCTTGTCTTCTCTATTTGTTGCCTTTTGGGTTTTAGTTTACCTTTAAAAAAAAAAATCCTATAACTTTAATTCTTGTTTATTAGACCTCGTTGGCTGAAGGGTTAAAGGCTGATGTGATATTGTGTCATTACTTTCAGGACCTTGAGCAATTCTGCTTCTAGCCATTGTTGCATAATTGCTGGCCTTGTGTCTGTAGAAAAATAAAATTTTGATTCTCATGTTTTATGCACTTTTATTTAATTCTCGAACTGGTTTCTAATTCTCTTTTCTTCTTGGCATTAATTTCAAAATATGCAGGGCGCTTTGAGGGATCTTACTAAGAAACAGGATCCCCTTCTTATGCCTAGTGAACTGGTATCTTTCTCTGGCTTCATTTGGAAGAATTTCAATTGTAGTTTTTTCTGTTCAAGTTTAAAACAATGTGCTATTATTTTTCCTGTGAACAGACTGATGGATCTCCCTTTAGAGCAACCGATATGCTTATAGAGTCATCCAAGTCAGTTGGTTTCGGAGAAGGTGACAAGACTGCCCTAATTGCATAAACATCGATCCTGCTCTGTTAGTCTTTGAAGCTATGCTGTTGGCACCTTGGAACACGGTGCATAGTGCTTGATATTCCTTGGTGATTGTACAGATAAGTCGGTGATTTAGTAATACGAGAGGTCTTCTTTTTACACTTTTGGTACTCCTGAACTTCAAGTAAAGAAGGAAAACTCACAATATTGAATAGAGAATTGTAGAACTGATGTTGAAAGTATGATATCTCCATCTCACAATCTAAGAGCATAGTTGGAGTAGATTAGAAACTTCAGGTAAATCTCTAGTTACCTCTTTAACAGAACACTCTGAGAATGAATTTATACGGCTTTGGTTGGAACGATTTCTTGGTAATTTTACCAGAGAAAATGCTGCTTTAGCTTTCTGACTAATTTCAATATCGACTATTTACCATCTTCATTTTTATTGAAATCTCATGTTCTGGATTACGGTTTTAGTTCATTTCAACAGAATTTGAAAACTCAGAACATCTGAATGCAGTTTCTTATGAAATTATGCAATCTCATGTTTCCTGTATGCTTCGATCAAGTGTTTGTCAGACATTGATGACAGAGGTCCGGCGTTTGAGTTTCGGAGTGATTGACTTTTGGGAAGATCTTTCACGAACTGTTGTGCTGTTTTCCGCCACACCTGTTCTTGCATGTTTTGATTGGTTGTATTCAAACAAAACCCAGATGCTAAAATCACAAGATTCAATTCTCCTTCTTTCTCAAATTGCAATTTTTGTCGTGGTGGTGGTCGGAAGAAATGGGGATGGCACACCCCATTTTTGTGGAGAGAAATTTTGGGTGAAAGGATTTGGAGGCCGTGGTGGTGGTTACCGGTGAGGTCGCCTATTGGGTGGTGGTTAACGTTAAAGTAGCTAGTGGTGATTTCTTTTGAAGGCCATGACAATGGTAATCCATACCATTGTGAGGTGAGAAGAGAGAGAAAAGGATGTAAAATAGGGGCATAAGTTATTCGGATAAAGTCCAAAGTACAAATTCAAATCTGAAATTTAAATGATCCAATCAAACTGGATTAATTTGGATTGGATTTCGACTAACCCATTTGGAGTCCAAAAGTCCAAAGTTCAATCTAAATTACAAGCACTTGTATGTTTATGTTTAAGTAATAGTACTTACTAAATTACAGTATTTATGATCCAAAGAGTTTTTAACACTTTGTTTTATAGGCCAAGTTTGGGGCAGTTGCTAATTTTTGGTTTTGAAAACATTTCAATTCTTTGTAGAGATTTAATTTAAGCTTTTTTTTCCGTATAATTGTTTACTTAATAATAGAATGAAACTGACAAAAAAACTAGAAACCAAAAGTAATGGTCTCCAAAAAACTGCTACAATGCACGGATACTTCACCTAGCAGACGTATCCCGTATCCGATACTTATCCGATACCGATACTCTATAGATACTCGATCGATACTTGTGGATACGCACCCGATACGTCTCCTAAAACATATCCAATTTTTTGGCTATAAAAATTAAAGAAATAATATCAAATACTTGTCGGATACTTCTCCGAACTTATAGATACTCCACGTCATTCATATTATGGTCTTTTTTACTCCTTTTTAGCATATTCTTTGCTTTGTTTTACTCGATGAACTAAATTCTATCCCAAACCTTCATTTCAGTCACTAGTTGGGGATTTCTTTTGCTTTGTTCACTACTTCTTGATATTTAACCAGGTTTGATCGTGTCACTTTTGATCCTAGTTATGATCACACCCATATATATTCGTATTGTTTGAACTAGTTTTTAAAGTTTTTTTTATTGCATCTTCAATTGATTGTTTACTTGTGATTTACTTTTTTTTTCTTTTTTTTTCTTTTTTTTGTCCAATTTACGTATCCCCGTATCCTAAAGTTTTAGAAATTGCAGTATCCCGTATCTGTATACGTACCCGTACTCGTATCCGTATTCGTACCCATGCAACTTAGGCAAAAAGTGATTTCTAACTTTCAAAATACTGAAGAACGAAAACAATTCATGGTGTGAACTGTATAATTGTTTACTTAATTGGATCGGATTGGATTATGAAAAAAAATAATTCGTATTGGATTCGGACTCAAAAATTTGAACTTAAAATTGACTCGAATCAGATTGGGACTCAAAAATACGAATCCAAATTTTTTTGAGTTGGACTTGAAAGTCCAATCCAAAGTTTAAACTTACACCACTAAGTGAAAGGGATGATGAGCCAGAAGGAGAGATGCATTTTGTGAATATAATTTTAATTTTTCAAAATGAAAAGAATTTGTGAAGATAACACGTGTCATATATTCATGGTGTGAACTGTATAGAAAAGCCGAATTCTTAAGTAGATGTAAGGAATATTACAATCCGACAATCTTTACAACAACAGTTGGCAATTGAACCTGATAATGTAGTCAAATTTGCAAGGTTTTTCCCTACTAATTTTCAAGTTGTAATTAGTTTACTAGTGTGCCAAATAACACTTAAATAAACAAATTAATATTTTTTTAACCACACTAAGAATCAAGTACAAATAATCAATTCCAAAGAAATAATGCAACTTAGTACTTACAATAATTTCAGGTTTGAACCATTAATTTTAGTACACAAAACTTGGATAGAGACTAACAAATACAGTAACGCTTTGCAATAACAACTCATTCTTCAATTTGAAAAATGTTGCTTTAAGAAAAATGGGTAAAAAAAAAAAAAAAAAAATATATTTGTATAATAATAAAAAGTGTGTAGATACAGAGTGACAAGTGCACATGCACCTCTTATTCTCAAAATTGCTCATAAAATGCTCCCCGTGCGTGCATGATCAAGCCGCGGTTGCAAATATTATTATGCATGCAAACCAAACTTCTTAACATATTGAACACTTTATGCTTAAATTACTTCTTAGCTTGTTAATTGCTTTAATTAATTACTATTACTTGTTAATAAAATCCATTGCTACAATAATCAACCATATACTTGCTTGTTTCTTCTTGGGCGTGAGATCTAATATATCAATGTAACAGTATTTTATCATTGAACACATAGCTATGGTTATTTCTTTGCACGCTAAAAATCACTATTACCATTAGTTCCATCTTAGGTTTGACCATTGATATAAGTGACCAAATGTAACTATATATTTAAACACGATATAAGAAAAAATGTGTATGCAACGCGTATATCTAAATTACTAACACTATTTGGTCAAGTAATTGATTCTCACACTTTAAATGTCATTTCATATTTAGGGTATGATCAGTTCAGGTCGTTTAGTTCAGTTGCTATTCAATTCGATTTAAATACTTTTATGTGAACTGAACACACCTTTAATCTTTGCATTTCATTACAAATTTTGTGGTTCAATTGTTTAAATATACACCGCCTCATCCAGCAGCAGATTCAAAAAACTATAAATGGGATGCCAAAACTAAATTTCAAAATAGAACAGAGTGAGAATGGGTGGGCCGCATGACCAATTGGAGTTTTATTTTTACAATCCCCCCTCTTTTACAATCCCCCTCAATACTTCTCTCAAATAATAGGTGTGTCAGTGTCCCTTGAACCCCCCTGTATCCCCATGCCTTGAACCCAAGTTGAAATTATATTTACAAGCCATAAGAACTAAGAAGCACACATATTGGAATAACTTGGGGAGCTCTCACATGCAACCAGTTAAAATTCTTTTTTTTTTTTTTTTTTTGGAAAATCAAATGAAATTTTAAAAATAGCAAAAGAGTTGGAAATCAAAAAGGAAAAAACAAAAACCAGATTCTGCTCCCCCAGCCCCCAGCCCCCAACCCGCCGTTCCATCATTCCGTTATTCAGTGTATGATTCTGTTACAACATTACCTCACGCGCTCCCTCTAACCGTACACTACACGCTCCTACTAACCCTTCCTTTTACCCAAGCGATTCTACACCACGCGCCCCTTCTTTGATTCATCCACCTCCTCTCTCTCTCTCTCTCTCTCTCTCTCTCTCTCTCTCTCCTCCCCTGTTATTTTCACTGTCTTCCTTCCTTCACCCCCAAAACTAACTCTGATTCCTCACTCTCTCTCTTTCTCTTTCTCTCTCTCTCTCTCTCTGTAATGATTTGATCTTCTGTTAGCAAATCAAATCCTCCATTAATTTTGATTTCATTTCATTACAAACCCACGAATGTTGCTGCAACCACACCACACTCTCACACCACCAATATTCGTCACTGTTGTCTGTTATTAGGATAGAGGGAGCTGGTGCATGTGGGTTTTTTTTTCTTCAGCTTTTTGTTAATTTTGCTAGTCATTTTACCAAAAGTAGGTTTCTTTTGAGCTTAATTGAATTTGGGTTTATGTTTTTGTTTCATTGGGCAAATCCGATTTTCCAAACGTGAAAAAGGGCAATTTTTTTTGGTTTTGAGGGAAAAAGTTGGAGCTATATAATCAAATGGAGAGGCTTTTGTGATTTCAAGAGAGAGAAAGAGAAAAAGGATGAACCCAGAAAGGTTTTTTGTGGATTCGTCACTACCACAAAGCTGTTGTTTGTCTAGGCATTCTCTCTCTACTGGTATAGTTTAACCGAAAAACTTTTCGAGTTTCTGGCAATTTCTTTTTTGTCATCTCTTTTTCCGCCATTGTTGCTGTGTTGTTGAGCTCTTTCTAAGTACAGAATTTTGTGATAGTTCAATCTACTGAAGAGATGGAGATTGAAGTGGGCTCTGTTTACAAAATTGATCACTCGAAGCTTCCCACTCTCTTTTCACTCCGGCCAGTTTCTCTCTCCTCCATTCGAGTTGTTCTTGTAAGCGAAATAGTACTTTTACCCACTTTGATTTTCTCTCTCTAACAACTGGGTTACAGGGGTTCATTTTTCATTTATTTTTTGTGGAAATTGCAGGTGGAAGAGAAGAGTGATGAAGATGTAACTGTGGTGTTTCCAAGTACAGAATCACTTAACAGATTTTTTATGGGTGAGAAGCGAACTGGGATGATGCAGCCATTTTTGGATGAGAAATTTGTGATGGGTTTGAAACAGGGCAAGGAATTTCTTACCCAGAAAATCCCATTTGAGGAATATGCTGCTCAGAGAGGAACTCGAAGCTTTTGGGCCGTTGATTCTGATAATCATGATGATGAAATTGATCCAAAACCATCAAATGTTGGGTTGGGGATTACTTGGGGTAAGCGAAGGAAAGCCACATTTTATGGAAAGAACAGGGGATATCATCGAACCACTATCTTGCCCTGTAT
This sequence comes from Mesembryanthemum crystallinum, assembly GCA_030267885.1. Classification (NCBI taxonomy): domain Eukaryota; kingdom Viridiplantae; phylum Streptophyta; class Magnoliopsida; order Caryophyllales; family Aizoaceae; genus Mesembryanthemum; species Mesembryanthemum crystallinum. The sequence continues at coordinate 28,135 of BSSO01000166.1, read as the reverse complement.
TGCTGCGAAGAAGTTTGATGATGACGATGATGATCAAAAAGCTGTCTCAATGGATGAAGATGATGATAATGAGGTGAAAATCAGAACTGTTAGAAAGAGAAAATGTAATTTCAAGGGGGTGAAATATGTTGAGAAGAAGAAAAAACAGAGTCATGGTGATAATCAGAAAAAGTTCATCAATGGCCAACATAGATGGACTACTGAGAGGTAACATATAATTACTAGTTAATAGTTTGTGTTAATTTCATCTTTTTGTACCTTATATTGTACTTGTACTTAACATTGATCAAGTTACTTAAATGGGTTTGTGGGTTGTTTATTTTATTTTATTTATTTCTTTTTGTTGTCAAGGTATAAGCTGGCTGAGCAGAACATGTTGAAGATCATGAAAGCAAAAGGAGCAGTCCCGGGTAACCCGATTCTCCGACCTGAATTGCGGACCGAGGCCCGGAAATTGATTGGTGATACGGGTCTTTTGGATCATCTGCTTAAGCATATGGCCGGGAAGTTGGCTCCTGGTGGGAAGGAGCGGTTTCGTCGCCGCCATAACCCGGAAGGTGCAATGGAGTATTGGCTTGAGGCTGCTGATTTGGTTGAGATCCGAAAGCGAGAAGGTATCGATGACCCGTTTTGGGTTCCGCCACCGGGTTGGAAACCCGGGGATTGCCCGACCCAGGACCCGGTTTGTGCTAGGGGGCTCAAGGAACTTAGGGAAGAAGTTGCCAACATGAGGAGGTAAAATGAATTTGAATTTTGCAATAAATGAGTAATAGTTTTAATTTTTGGGGGTTTTATGTTTTTGGTTTTTTTTTTTTTTTTCATATGTTCATGTGACTAATTTTGTACTGGTAATGTGATCTGATGAGCAGAGAGATTGGAAAGCTGCCATGTTTGGGGCAAGTGAACAGTGAGGCATTAATGACTACCCCAGCAATGCAGAGACCCAACTTTTTGGGGTCACTGAAGCCACTCAAGGTATGAATGAGCAAAATAGTTGATGAATTTTGAGCCTAATTTAAGGATCAATAAGATGTGTTTGTTTGATTAGATCATTCCTAATTTACTTGCAATTAATTGTGAAAATTTGTTATCTTTTTGTGGGCAGGAAATGTATGCAGAACTTATGAAGAAAAAAGCCCATGTTGAGAAGCAACTGTCTGATATCTCTAAGTCTTTTTCTGAAATGGAGGTAGCAAATTACATTCTTGCATTATTTAATTTCATTGCTAAATCAAGCAGCTTAAATCAGGAATTGCTCACATAATTTTGAGACAGATTATACTTGGATTTGTTTCCTTAAAATAACAAGCATGTGCTAATTGTTATCATTCTCATATAAAATCTTCTTCAAGGTACCAGGCCTCATGTATGAGGCTACCTCATACAAGAATAATTGATAAACTTTTGGAAGTGAACAATGCCAAATTTGTCCTATATATCAGCTAATCAATGTTTGGTCCAATTTCTCCAATTCTCTAATTAAATGTTCTAAAAATGATAAGTATTTGCTTTTGCCCCATTCAGCTTATATCCATAATATGAGTAGCTAGATAGTAGTAGTATTGTTTTTTCCTAGATGTGTGTAGCTCAATTTTTCCTAGAAAGCCTGGGGTACATGTATTTTGCTGCATGATGGTCAAAACTATCAAAATTAACATGTCTTAATTGGCAAAAAGAGAGGAACAAGGACATTAATGAGGGTCCATGCAGCATCATAAATAAGTCACACATTCTCTGATCATACTCCATATAGTAGTAAAATAGGTAGTATTATCAGAGTATGTGTGTACATAAGACTGATCACAGTGAATAGTGTGACATGCATGCATATGTGTGATTTGTGAATTAATCAAATGTTATAAATTAAGTTACTACTCTATATGCTTAAGTTAGATCATAATTATTGATTATAAAAAATGGTGTATTTGTGAAATTAATTCTCAGGAGGAGATAGGAGTTCTAAAGGGATCAACATCATCCCCAAAAGCAACAACAATGTCCAAAGAGACAAAAGGATTGGTAGATGGATCAGTAGTGCCAGTTGCAAAACAAGACAAAGGCAAAAGAATTGGTGCATTTAATGAAGCTGAAACTTCACAGGACAAAGAGCAGCAAGAGGATCAAGGGCAGCTAGAAATACAACAAGAAGCTCAAACACCAGTATTAGAAGCAGAGATGAGAGAGAAAGAGGAGAGGAGACAAAGGCTGAAGAGTGGATTCAGAATCTGCAAACCACAGGGCACTTTTCTTTGGCCTTCCCAAATAGCCTCCTCTTCCTCTTCCTCTTCCTCCTCTCAGGTGGTGGTCCACCTTGAGGATCTCTTAGGGTACCCTACACCTCCTTCTGTCTCTTCCTCCTCTTGTAGGGCACCACCACCACCCCTTATCTTCCCTCCACCACCATATCACCACCACAGGAACCACCAGCAGCCGCCATCTCCGGTGGTGAAAAGGCCGATAGCGAAAAGGGCAGCTGTGACCCTGACTTTTTCCACTGCCACCATTAAAGGGTCAACCACCATTGAGAGCATTGCTAGCCCTACTGATACCACTGGAAGCAACATTGTTCATCACAGCTATGTCCCTGACCTTAATGAAGTTCCACTCTCTCCCTCCATTTGACAAACTCTAACTCCTGCATTAACTGGCTTCCCCATATTAGTTTGGTGGAGTATATGAAAAGAAAAATCCAAACTTTAATTAGGTTAAATAATCATCTAGGTTTACACTTAATTTGGTTTTGGTGTACAAGATTTTGGGGTTTAGAATGTGGGTTTGTATACCAATTTGTCTAGGTGGGAATTATTGGGATGCTGACCATCATGGAATATGGTTTGTATGTCCCTTATCTTTTGATGACATTATAGTACATGAAAATCATGATATTCATAGATTTATAAAGCTTGAAGACAGCATATTGAGAAGTATTCATCTAACATTTGACATTGGTTCCTCTTATGATCATATATATTCTGTGGTGATGCATTGATTCTAAGAGATAATACAATATGGGAGAGTAAGCAATTCAAGAATCCATCATATTTAAAGCAAAAAAAAATCCACAATCAATTTTATAGTGTCTTAAAAATTGATAAAATGTGTCGAATAGATATTTGCTAGGTCCTCTCATGTTCAATTCTCCCTCTTTCACCATAGTATGTTGGTATTGATCTTTCTATCTCCTATGCAACCCCCCCCAAAAAAAAATGATGAAATAATGTAACTCTTAGATTCAACTATTTAACTTTATAGATTAATAATTTAACAAACTTCACAATGAAAAACAATCTGAATGGATTTGTAAAGTTATACTCTCTGTCCCACTATATCTTCAACAATTGCTTTGTCACACATATTAAGGCAGGGGTTAAAAAGTCGAAATTGTCCATGGATTGCATATGGGAGGAGTTTGGTTATTTCATATATTTGGGGGCAATAGGGTCATGTTGGTAAAGTATTTCTAAAAATAGAAGTGCTGAAGTTGTAGAGAGATGGCCCAAAATAGAAACTGCTGAAATTATAGAGGGACAGAGGGAGTAATTATGTACCCTAGTTTGTCTAATTAACAATATACTCCACTATTATCAAGAAATGTTAATTACATTCTCATTTTGAAAGTGTAACTATACTCTCAGCTCTAAAAGGTGAAACATGGATTTGGCAATATTTATTTTAGTTTTCCAATTTCCTCATTATTATTTAATGTGCAACTATTCAATGGGGATAGTAATATAATAATAGGGTGACATAATAAAAGGACCTATAATTTTAATGTAATAATGATTAAAAAAAAATCTGCATGGTGTCCTTGTATTTTTTTCATTTTTCTATTCGGTTGATAACTTTTTTCAAAATACATAAGATACCTTTTTATTTTAGACACTCATATATGTTGTGCATGGCGACATTACAAATTAGAGAAAATTAACCAAAAATAGCAAAGAACTATCCATTCCCTCGAATGGCTCTATTATCAATTACCCTAATTTATTGTTGTCAATAGAAAATAGTAGGTGTTGTACATGTTAGTGGCTACAAAAATGGTACGAGGAAGAGAAGATGTGCAACACATCTACAAGCCATAATGGCATCCTAGTGTAATACCGAGTGGTTGAGATAATTAAGAGAGAAGGGATATGTAGCGCGATAAGAGTGTAATTTACGAAAACAAGTTCAAATAAATTTTGAAGAAATAAGTTAAGGAAATGTCATAGTATAGATGGCTGACCAAACTATTGAAATATCATGTGGATTTTGAAAAATATTTGTTCATCAAATAGAAAAGTTCAAAACACTGCAATCATGTAGAATTTTACTTAATGTTATAAGTTAAAAGAATTTAATTGAGAGCAAAGTTTATATGGAACAAATTATTTGTAGCTAGATTCAAGGAAGTTATAAATCACTTTGATTATTAACTAACTTCCAAAAGGTAAAGACTATGGTTTTTCTTGCTTGTCAAACAACACTATAATTCAAAAAGAGTGTCGTCCTCTCGTGGGGACCGGGGCTAAATTGGGCCTTCGCTTGAAGCTCAAGCTCCTCACCACCCTTGCATGCATGACCCTCGAATGAAAGTATGTGCACTATTACAAAATAAAAACAAGACATGCAATGTATATATATATGCACTTGTAAAGAGAAAGAATTAGAAAAAAAAATAATAATCATAGACCATTGCAAATGCACTCATGCTATGCTTTTGATTTGGGGCGCAAAAATACTTTTCTTAAATTTTCAATGGGCTTAAATCAGTCATGTATGAGTAGCTTAATCTATAATGGAATGAAACATTGAGTGCATTTGTGGTTTTTGGTCACAAGACTAGAGATTAATGCACTTAAGTTTGATCATTTATGATCGGCTTGCATTGTAAGATGAGAAATTTAAGGCTTGTTATTTGAATTTGAATTGATTCGCTAGCTATTTCTAACTTTATCACCAATGAGGTCCTTAAATATAATTAGAACAAACAGTACTGTTTAGGTCTCATTAACATTTAGGTCGACTTCATTACGTTATGTCTCCCACACAACGTTACATCTCCCGCACTCCGTTGCGTCTCTTTTCCCACCGTTATTCACAACTTTTGTTTATATCACATTTATCGAGAAGCGAACCGATGTGGTGACAAGTTGGCGCATATATACAAGGAACATGAAATCCTAAATCGTGGTCAATCATGATCTCCCTTTCTCTCTAGATGTATGATGTAGTATGCATAGAGTCATCTCGTTCTATCTATACGTTTTTTTACCCGGTTTTAAAGAAGGTGCGCTCATAATTGATAGGAATTGAATCTTCAACCTCATAGTTAAGAGATAATACTTCTAACCAGTGAAGCATCTCTTAAATCTTTTCTTCTATATATTTATGGAAATTTCCTGTGGTACCCCTATACTTTGATGAAATGCCTGCGGTACCCAAAGTTTTGGAAATGTGCCGGGTACCCCTGAACTTTCAACAAAGTGATCAGCATACCCACTAAGTCATAAAATGACTATTATACCCTTGCAATGCATTTTTTATTTAATGATTATGTTTGACTTTTATATTTCTCTTATTTATAATATTAGTTGATAAAAAATATTAAAAAAAAGTATGCAAAATTCATACCCCAACTCTATTATTTTTTTCAAAAAAGAGATTTTAAAAAATAAATAAATAATAAATAAATAAATATTAGAAAAATTATTTTAAAAAATAAATAACAATCAATAAATAAAATTTTCTATATTTTTGATTTGAAATAAAACACAAAAATTTAAATTATTTAACTTATTGTATAGATTTTAAATAAAACACAAAAATTTAAATTTTTTAAATATCAGTTTTAATTTTTCTATATTCAAAAATTAAAATTTTATTTATTAAAAAATAAAAATTATTTTTAATTTAGTTTTTGAGATTTTTTTAACTTTTCTATATTTTTGATTTTTTTTTAATCAATTAATATTATAAAAGAGAGAAATATAAAAGTCAAACATAGTTATTACACAAAAAATGCATTGCAAGGGCATACTAGTCATTTTATATCTCAATGCCTAAGTGGAGTCTTCTTGTTCGGGTATACACGCATATAACCGGCAGAATATTCAAATTTCAAGCAGACATAATAGTGGTTGCGCCATTCGCAAAAGTGGTGGCAGCATGTGCTGTAGAGTAGCAGTAGCTGTGTTAACATTTGCATTGTGCCTACACAAAAGCCCTCTCATTTTTCTCCTGTTATTTTAAGTGCATCATATAACTCCGAAAAGTTCACAGAGGACTTAATAATAGACCACACTGAATAAAACCTTGTTTCTGTGAAGTAGTAAATTTTAACATGTTACCAAAACAAAAAAGAATTAATTAGAAATAAAGTAATACTAATAAAGCAAAAACCAGCAGTTATTTGCAACTCAAACAACACGAGCTAAACATCTAAGGCCCTGTTTGGCATGGTTGTTGGTTGTCACTTGTCAATTTTCAGTTTTTTTAAAACTCAAAACCAGTTTTTGAAAACCATTTTTTGGTTTTCAGTTTGTGTTGTCAGTTTTGAAATTATGTTGGGAACTATGAGCACAAAAAATTTCACCTTTAAATTAAATTTCTATAAAGAGTTGAAAATTTTACAAAACCAAAAATTGACAACTGACAACCACCCCGAACAGGCCCTAAGTTTACTCTAAATAATTTGTGAAGTGGTTGTAATTCTAAAAGAAAAATAGCTTAACATTTGATATGGCTAATACTTTGGATAATGAGAAAAGAAAAAGTAACAAAAATCAAAATACGAACCTGCTTAATATACCCTTGTGGAAAGGCGTACTTAAGGCAAGGGAACAAGAAGGTAGCACAAGGTTTTATGGCCCCGGAAAACAACACAAACCCAATTAAAAAAAAAAACCCTGTAGAACCAGATAAATTCAAAGGCAACAAAATTTGGGCATCTGCAAAGATTATCATACTACGAAATAATGATGAGAGTTGTATTCTAATAGTACTTAAAACGATTTGCGACAGAATTAAGCATTACAGAGTTTGAGTTTAAAATTCCCTATTTTTCTGAGTTTCTAAAGCTAAGTAGTCCAAATAAGCGACCACTCATCCTATTGAAAGTGGAAACTTCGATGAGGATACATGTAAATTTCTAAAAGATTGACGGACAAAGTGTAAACTCAGAGAGCTTTAGAACAAAATCTAGAGAGAGAGAGAGAGAGGGGGGGGGGGGATTGAATCTGAGTGTTTGTATTCAATCATGATGAATCAACTGTACAAACTATTACAGGGAATATATACAGACTATGAGCTATAACAAAGAAGGTAACAAATGTAACAACCTATCGCAACTAATAATATAGCTAACAAGCTAACTTCCATACCCCCCTCAAGCTGGAGGTGGTGGTTTGTATACCCCCTGCTTGGAGATCAGCTGTTGAAATTGTGCTACGGGTAAGACCTTAGTTAGGACATCGGCGAGCTGTGACTTGGTTGGAAAATAACTCAATTGAATGAGACCCTCCATAACCTTTTCTCGAGTGAAGTGGCAGTCCAAGTCAATATGTTTAGTTCGTTCGTGAAACACTTGGTTCCTTGCAATGTGCAAGGCTGATTGGTTGTCACAATGGAGTGTGACTGGCTTCAAGTGACTAACTTCTAGCTCTTCTAACAATCTTACTAACCATGTTAGTTCTGCAAAAGCATGAGCCATTGCCCTATATTCAGCCTTAGCGGATGACCTTGCAACTGTAGTTTGTTTCTTGCTTTTCCAACTTATAGGTGAGCCACCAAAGAAAACCACATAGCCAGTAACAGACCTTCTAGACATGGGACAAGAGGCCCAGTCAGAGTCCAAGTATGCATGAAGACTCAGTTGTGGTGAACCATTCAAAAGAATTCCCTGCCTTACCTTTAATGTACCTAAGAAGGTGATAAACACCATCCAAATGTACAGTAGTATGAGCCTGCATAAATTGGCCCAATGTCTGTACAACAAAGCTAATATCAGGTCTGGTGTTAGTGAGAAAATTCAGTTTGCCAACTAATGTTCTGTAGTGGGTAGCATCAGCTAAAAGTGTGCCAGAGTCAGACTGGAATTTGATGGTTGATGATTTAGCTTAAATGGATTGATGGGTACCACTCATACCACCAAGGTGCATCTTCTTTTCAGGGAGCTCATTCCTTAGAAATTCCACAGTTAAGCGTGCTTAGTTTGGAGTAGTATTTGGGATGTGTGACCTCCTGGGAAGTTTCTCAGGAGCATGTGAGTGAGGACAAAGCATGCTGGAAAGACTTGTGGTGGTGTGTGGGGTTAATCCTCAACCAGGAAAGCGGATCTTGGTTGCACTAGCAGCCTGTGCGGGAAGCTAGGGTGTTACGAATGGTATCAGAGCGACCCTGCGACCGCGTGCTGAGCCTGTGGGTCAGGAGTGCCTGGTCAGCCGGCTAGCAGGGGTGGATTTTGGGGCTCGATGTGTGTTCGTGCGCAACGAGGACGTTGCGCTCTTTGAGTGGGGGTGAGTGTAATACCCCAAAGATTTGATGGTTGAGGATTTAGTTTAAATGGATTGAACTACTCATACCACCAAGGTGCATCTTTTTTTCAGGGAGCTCATTCCTTAGAAACTCCACAGTTAAGCGTGCTTAGCTTGGAGTAGTATTTGGGATGGGTGACCTCCTTGGAAGTTTCTCAAGAGCATGTGAGTAAGGACAAAGCATCCTGGAAAGACTTGTGGTGGTCTGTGGGGTTAGTCTTCAACCAGGAAAGCGGATCTTGGTAGCACCAGCAGCCTGTGCGGGAGGCTGGGGTGTTACAATAAGGACCCCAAAGGTCTACATGTAGGAGTTCAAACACATTATTGGTTTTGATAGAGTTAGAAGGAAAAGGTGTTCTATGCATTCTAGCCTTAGGACAGACATCACAAATGGCATTGCTAGTAGAAGATACAGGACATACACTTTTAATTCTATCAAGAGGTAAATGGCCTAATCTGCAGTGCCAAATTTCAGATAAGGATTTATTGGAATGGCTAACAAGAGAAAAAGAAGAACCAGAATGAATGGCAACAGCAGAAATATCATCAGAATCTAACACAGAGCCACATGAACCTTGATCATTGTGTGTCACAAAATACAAGCCAGAGTGCTCTTCACCAAGGGCCAGAGGCCACCTCACTGAAGGCACTTGAAGCAAACAAGCAGAATTAGTGAAAATGAGGTTAGAAGAAAATTGTTTGGTCAATTTTTGCACAGAAAGAAGGTTGAATTGAAAATCTAGAACATGTAAAACACTTAGTTTCAGGGGTAATGTGTTTATTGAGGTGAATGGTGCCAATGTTGTGTACTTTAGCTTTCAAACCATTGGGCATAGTAGTAAGGCAAGGCTAAACAACAAGTTTATAAGAGGAAAACAAATGTAAATGAGGTGTGATATGGTCAGTTGCACCACTATCCAAGATCCATTTCAGATTAAAGCCAGAAGAAAGAAGATAGAGAGATTTACCAGCCAAGAGAGCAGACGAGCCATTAGAACCTTCACCAGAAGAAGATGGAGTAGGATCCAAACTATGCTCAACATTACCCCCTGAAGAAGAACCCTCACTGTGATTGGAGACATTGCTACCCTGTAGACTACCATCAAAAGTCTCACCATGAACAAAATTAGCAATCCTTTTTCCCTTATCTTTAGGATAACCATGTATCTTGAAGCATCTATCAAGACTGTGACCAAACACCTTGCAATGGTCACAAAAGAATTTAGATCTCTTTCCACTAGGTGTAAACCCAAAGACCACATTCTGACCAGTGTTACCTCCTTGCCCAGAAGCACTATTATTACCATTGGAATTGTTCCACCTAAGGTTGAAATTCTTTTGGTTATGTGGTTGAGGAAAATTAGACAAAGTACTAGTGTTTCTCTGATGTGCAGCAGCAAGTGCAGTAGAATCAACACCAAGAGAAACGAATCCATTACATTCTCTCTGTTTCTCATCCTGTAAAATCGGTCTATAGGCTAGGCTCAAAGTAGGGAGAGGTTGCATCATCAAAATGTTGCCTCTAATTGGCTTATAGTTCTCATTTAATCCCATCAAAAATTGCATCACTTGTTGTTCAAGCAGAATATTCATAAAGGCTGAACCAGAATCACATGAACAAGCAGGAATAGACAACAAAGACATGTACTCATCCCAGGACGTTTTCAATTCAGTATAATACACAGCTACAGACTTATTCCCTTGTCTAATTGTATTGATGTGCTGATGAATTTGAAATTTTCTAGGTGCGTTAGATTGAGCATATTGTTCCTCCAATTCGCTCCAAACTTCTGCTGCAGTATGATAGTAGAAGATGCTCCTGCCAATTTCTGGCTCAACAGAGTGAAGGACCCATGAAATAACCACATTATTGCATCGCTCCCACTAAGATAAATGAGAAGAAATTTGTTCAGGTCGAACACAAGTTCCTTTCACGAATCCTAATTTGTTCTTCGCATCGAGAGAAATTTTAGCGGCTCTTCTCCATTCGCCATAGTTGTCTCCATTGAGTTTTTGAGTCACTAAAGAGAAATTGCTGGAAAGATCTTCATGGTGTGAATGAACAATTCGCTGTTTGAATCAATTGCCACGAGCTCAGTTCCATATATGTGAACTTATTCGTGGAATATCGGAGATTATATGTCAGGAATGCCGTTAAGCCATGCCCAAGGAGAAAATAATAATAATAATTGGCAAGTATTGTATCGACGCTAGTTAGTAGTAGTTGGTAAAAAATTTGAAATCGCTCTTTCTTTATTTTTTAATAAAAAATACAAAGATGGATAAGAATTAAACTAACAATCTTACCGTTTGAGTACAATACTACTACCTAGTACCTACTAAAACCTTATAATTTTATTTGTATTTACCATAGCACTACTCTTTTATTTTTATCTTTTCCCGAGCATTTAGATTAAGTTGCATGATTATATTCTTTTTTAAATTTTATTTTTTTGATTATATTCTTTTTTAAATATTTTGGCAACTAATTAATGATTAATCGGTTTGGTTGCTACGTAACATATACTCCTAGTACAACTATTATAAGTATGTAAAACAAACCAAATTACTTGGTAAATACTCCCAAAAAAAAAAAAAAAAAAAAAAAACTCACAATTAAAATCCCTAACCGACCCTTCTTTCATAATTTTTTAATATTATTACTACCCCTTGCCCTCCTTCCTTTTTCCCTCCCTCTTCTCTCTCTCTCTCTCTCTGTCCTTCACGGCTCACTCTGCTATCGTTGTTCTCTGAAGAACATCACAGACGCCATTATCATCCACCTAAACAACACACAGAAAATCACAAATCGTGATTTCAAGGTATTTTCTCTCTCCTCCTCTCTTTCTTCCATTGATTTTCCTCTTCGATTTCGCTTTTTTGGGGCTTCAAAATTCTTCAACGATTAGTCCTTATTCTACTTGTATTTCATCAATGTACCTTTTGATTCCTGCTTCCAGTCACGATTTTCGTTCAATGTAGCTGTCTTGTTTATTATTGATTGATTAGGTTTTTGATTTTGGGTGAGAATTTTGCTCTTCTATCTCTGTTTGTGATCTTTTTCCCCCTTTTCTGTTTTGAGTGATTTTCCCTTTGATTTTGCAGTTTTCGGCTTGTGTGCTATGTGTTGTGTTTGATTTTTCGGTGGTTTGATTGTTTTACCATCGAAGAGCTTTCCTCTGCCGCCATTGAAGGGAAGCGTTTTTTTTTTTTTTTTTTTTTTTTTTTTTTTTTTTTTTAAGTTCTTGTTGGGCTAAAACCTTCCTAAAACCCTCTTGTCATCAACTACTCGCTTTTCTTTTTCCCTTTTGTTGTGGCCCCAGTTTGAAGTCTTTATGGACTATTATCTTCACTGGGTTATTTTGAGGTTGATTTCACTATTTTGTCAAATCTTATTTTAGGGGGTTTTCCTTTTTTTTTTTCTTTTTTTTTTTTTTAAAAAAACACTATTTTCATGGGTTACGGTAACCAGCAACAGTTGGCATAAGCCATAAACAATATATTCTGATAGTCATATGGTATTTTTCTAGGATAAAATTTACATATATTGTTGTTTTTCTGTCAGACATCTGATTTGATTTTCCTATTTGCCAAAATAAAACTTAAAAAAAAAATGAAATAGAAAGCTCTTTTATTTTTCTTAATTTTTTATAAATTACAAGTACTTTTGGTGGATTTGAGTTTGTAAAACTTGAAATATTTATTGATTACGAATGGAGTTTTATTTGAGTACTTATTATTGATGTTTGAATTTTATAGGCTGGATTAAAGGTTGAAAGATGAAAAGGATGTGCTCAAAAAGGCTAAGGCATGACATCCTGGGAGAAGTAGGAGATGCTGCACAAAAGAGTCCCTTGCCCCGTAAAATCCCTACCATACCCAAACGTATATAATTTCCCTTGCACATAAATTCTGTTCTGTTCACAACCCACTTTTGCTTTTCAGTTATTTCTTTGAAGTTGATGTTTATCTTCTTCTATATCTTACAATCTTCATAAAGAAGAAAGATTAATGGTTCTAAACTTGTGTTTTTACTATTCATAATGTTTGATTGCAGCTCCAACGATGAGCATCGAAGTGGGTTCGTTCTATGAGATTGATCACTCAAAGCTACCACCTGCAATTCTTGATGTGCTTCATTCCATTCGCATGGTTATGGTAAACAAAACTCGACCTTGTCCCACTTGTCATTTTTTCCCTGTGTTTAATAATCATGGTTTTGTGAATTAGAAAATAATGGACTTTAAATTTAGTGAAGTAATGTTCAGCTGTTCACTGGTTTGATTATGTTGAGCTAGTATATTATGAACAAATGAGGTGATCAATGTTGGTTTTATGTGGTATTTGTTCATGGTTCTTTTTAAGGTAACTGCAAAGACTGAGGTCTATGTGACTGTAAGATATCCTAGCGAGCAGTCCCTCGAAGCATACTTCAGCAATGTAGAGTGTGTACCTCTTAGATCCAAAATGTACCCAGCATTGGATGAAAAACTCGAGATGGGACCAAAGCTTTCTAGTCAGATTCTGGGACGCGAAATCTCATCTCAAGAATTTCAGGAGCAGAGGCACTCCAAATCCTTCTGGTTGATCAACTGTTTTGAGGCTGAGCGACATCCTTCACCAGTATCAGTATGTAATGACAATGCTGCAAATTCTCAGGCTAAGAATGGGCCATTGTTTCTCAATCTCCAAAGAGGTGAACTCAAAGGATGGGGTTACCAGCGAGTAGTTGGCTATATTCGAGAGCCCAGAGCGAATCAGAAGATGACGAGTGTATCTGGTAGAGACAGGGAAAGGAGTGTGAAAGAAGAGACAACAAGTGTATATCAAACTCGAGGTAAAAAGAGTGTGAAAAAAGAGGAAAGGCATGAGATGGAGGTTAAAGATATCATCCAATACACTGGGAAGAGGAAGCGTGGTAGACCGGCCGGTGCTCGAATCAAGAAGAGTAAACACAATCCTAAGCTGCAACTTACTGAGCATAAACCTAAAATCAAGGCAAACAAAGAGGGAGAGTATGTAGAAAGGTGGCCTGTCAAGAGGTAAACTTCTAAGAATTCTTCTATGTCCACTATTTTGGATATGCGTGTCCAACCTTCACCTAAAATATGAAAAAGATACTTCAATTCACACATCAGAATATAAATTGTTGTTTCTTTTTTATAACATCATTTTGTAATTGTTACTTACATTATTCGTGAAAAACTATGGTCAAAGTTGGACACCGAAAACGCCAGATAATAGTGGACGGAGGGAGTCTTTTGTAACCTCCTCCAAAGACTGACCCAAGACTGAATGCTTCTAGTTCACTGATGTGATGGTAACGGAATTGTGAAGGTATGAAACAGCAGCAAAGGAATTGGCAGAGGTTCTGAAGGCTAATGGTGCAGTTCATGGAAACCCTATATCTAGATTCGAGCTGAGGGAGCAAGCAAGGAGTAAAATCGGTGATACAGGCTTGTTAGACCATCTCCTAAAGCACCTTGCAGGGAAAGTGGTCCCTGGTGGGATTGAACGCCTACGTAGGCGCTGTGATTCTGAAGGGAAGATGGAGTACTGGCTTGAGAGTGCAGATCTTGTCAAAATCAGGAAGGAAGCTGGGGTGCAAGATCCATACTGGACACCGCCCCCTGGTTGGAAACCTGGAGATTGTCTAACCACTTTTGATTGCCGCTGTGGTCAAGAAGTAAGGCTACTGAAGGAAGAATTGAGCAGCATGAGAAGGTAGTAAAATTGTGTTTCTATATCTTCTTTTTTTTCAGAAATAAACTATGTGCAACATCTGTATGATTACGTAAAGAGTTTATATGGTACCCAAAAAAAAAAAGTAAAGAGTTTATATGGGTGAATAGACAAATGGAAGAGCTGAAATCTAAGGAGGAAGATGAGCGGCCAATCACTGTGGTTCAGCCAGATAATGCTGCATCTTCAGGGAGGGTGAACAGCCATGATGTGAAGACAACAACAAAGGTCAGTACTGAACTGCTTAATCAGTGACAAAATCAATACAGGATCATAGAATTTTGCAAGGCCTGAGTTGACTGTCATTTCTTTTCTGGTTGCTTATAAAGGAAATGTATGAGGCTTTGCTGAAGAAGAAAGCTGTTATGGAGGAGCAGCTTCTTGAAATTTCAAAAGCTTTACTAGAGCTGGAGGTAAGTGATGCTCGGATAAACATCTGAAGTATATTTGGATGTTGAAGTCCTTGTCACTATGCATTATTTTTTCATTATGTATTTGTAGATGCTGATTTTTATGGTTTATATTTAAAACACTCCTGAACTATGTCTTAATTTGCTCCTGAACATCTGGTATCTTGAAGAGAATGCCTATATACAACTTGATGGTCATGATTCTATCAATATCTTAAATAAAATATGAGATATCAGGAATTTAGGATACAAATTAAGCCTGTTAGCGTTAAATGACAATGGTTTCTGAGTATTAGTATTAATTTTGTGTACAGGAAGACATGAATATGCTATCAAACAAAGAAGCAGCAGCAACAGCAGCAGAAGTAAGAGAAAGCGATGGTGAAGAAACGGAGAGAGAAACGCAAGGTGAGAGAACAAGGCCAATGAAACTGAAACCATGCAGGCAACAAGACCGTGTCAGTAACTTATCATCATCTCAAGCAGCAGAAAATCTCCTGGCTCTAACCCCTACTTCTGAATCTCCTCTCTCTACCACCACATCTTGAACCACTCACTGACATCTTCGTTACCCTGCTGTAAATGTGATGTAGTTGATCCTTCAAAATTTTGGCTCTATGAGTTCTGGCATAGTGAATATATCCTCTAGAAGTTGATTGTAGTGGTAGTTCCATCAGTAACCTAGATTACTACATTTAAGGATATGTTAGGCAGCATTACATGATCGGCAAACATATTGTATATGGTTAGCACATCTACTTGAAAGAATCTATATACAGTTACCCGACATACCTCTGTTGAAACCAGCTAAATCATCAGCGTACTCTAAGTCACTATATCTATGGTTAACATGTATTTCATGTTATGATTATCTTACACATCCTTAAAAGTGACCAACAAAGGTAGTCCATCCTCTCCAAATCCCCTCCCATGCCTTTTTCAGTTTTCACTTTTCTAATTTTTCTTTGTTGGTCACCTTAAATTCCTCTTTTTTCTTGCTATCAACAATATACATATTCCTCTTTTTCTTTTTTTCTTTTTTTTTTCTTTTTTTTTCTCTCTGAAATATATCTTTTACATTTTGTTGTACTCCCTTGACCTCAGAATGTTAATACTTAAAGTCTGAGAGTAAATATCAAAGCAAAGTATGTACAGACCTCAAAATATCCTAGCCTTGGCTGCTCTTTAAGCCCTTATGCCTCTTGGCTTATAGCTAAAGATCCTCTTGTTTCATTAAAAGCAAGAGATAGTTGAGCCTCTGTTCAACAATCACACCCTTTGCTACAATCAGCAATGTGCCCCAGAAAATAGAATCCATCAACTGATATCTGTCTCTGCTGAAACCCATCAATCTTGAATAGAAATGCTATGTTCCCCTGGTGACTGTTCTTTCCCACAAATGATATTGTTCTTATCCATGCATGCTCTAAGTTCTAACCTATCCCATAGCAGCAGTAATAGTAACAGAGTCTATGATCAAACAAGTAGACCTGTCATGGGTGAACTAAAGAAAACACATAATTTTTACTTATTACTTATGTTAGATCAAGTACATTTGCAACATCTGACTGAATAGAGGAACTAAATACACTCCCCCATTTCAGTTCTTCTTACTAACATAATCCAAAGCTCGCTATAAACTCAATTATCATAAAAAGATACAGTAATTCAAAAATGTTGTTTAAGAAAGCCAAATATGAGATTTTCAAATGTATGATGTTTCTTGAAATGAACCAGTCAGGAAGGCAGAGCCGTAGAATCTCCCTCGGCCATTGGCTTTGCTTCAGTGCTCTTGCTCTCAACAGCAACCACTGCATCGCCATCTACATCAACAGGTCTAGAATCTTCCTCGTCCATTGGCTCCGCTTCAGTGCTCTTGCTCTTAACCATGACCCCTGCATCACCATCTATGTCTACAAGTTTAGAATCTTCCTCAGCCAGTGTCTCAGCTTCAGTGCTCTTGCTCTCGATTGTAACCCTTGCATCACTATCTACGTTTACAGGTCGAAGATCAGAATAGTTACGGTAGTTGAGGGAGTGTAGCCAAATCCCAACTGTTCCTTCCTTGAGTTCAGTTTTTGCAATGTGGGAGTATATGTGCTTCAGTTTGAATTCCTCGGCCTCTTCGGCAAAGTCTTTCATCGAAAGCGGTTCATGTGTGTCTTTCCACCTATTGTTATATGAGTTGAAGAAACACTCATCCAAGAACAATCCCACCTCCGGGGCTGTAGGCACATTAATATGAACATCCCTATATTTTCAACACAACAACAAATTAATTAGTATAAGTGATGTAAAATTTTGATCACAAATCTTATAATGTGCTCAAAACATTTGTTTGATCTTGAGTTCTTACTGTTGGAATGCTCTCTCGAAGATTGATTCAGGAGCGAAATTCCTCATAATAGATACCGCAAGCCCCATCATCTTCCGAATCTGGTGAAGCATGAAACTTTGTCCAACGACCTCACACTTGACAAACTCAATCCCTTCAATGGTAAGGGTAGTTTTTGCTTCGAATGACACGATGTATCGTTTTGCAGATGGGTCTTCAGCCTTTGTTCTGGTGGTGAAATTATGGAAGTTATGGGTTCCCTCAAAATACTTAAGTATTCTACAGAACCTTTCTCTCTCTTCATCTCCATACTTGAAGTCACTTTCCTTCCTCCCCTCCTCTCCATTACCACACCCATTCAGCTCTCCAGCAGTTCGCTCCTCCCCAATCAGCAACCCCGAATCAACAGCATCAGAGTCCAAATTAACAGCACCATTACACTCTTCCCTCTGTTTCTCTTTATCTTCACTAGTTAACAATGCAGCTTCACTATTTGACGAAATGCCAGACTGAACCAAAACCTGAGAATCCACAACACCCGCATCATTTCTCAACAATTCCTCCACCCCATTATCATTACCACCTAAAGAAACATCACATTGTAACTGCTCACTCTCTTTCTCATCAGTACTCAACAATGCAGACTCACCGTTCAACGAAATGCCTGACTGAACCAAACCTCTTGAACCAACCTTCCCTTCCAAATCCCTCCTATTACCCATCAACCCCCCGACTTTCCGCCCCCTCTCGGAGCACGCCACGCACTTAGCAAGCTCATTCCCGGACCCCAAACTAGCCAACACACTCTCCCTATCACGATGACAACTAGGATCAAGCGCAAACACAGGAAGCAAATAAACATACCTACGCCGATCACAGAACTTCTTAGCATTGAAAGTCGGGGTTGCACGCTTGAAACCAAAAACCCGAATCTGAGGACACAAATTCTCATTCAACCGTTGAACAAACCCAGGTGGATCAACAAAGAAACGGCCAGAAACGACTTGCCCAACAGCACTAACACCCTTATCAGTACGGGCAGACCGTGCCCAATCGAACCGCTTGTGCTGACCCCGTTCTTCCTCTGGCACGGCCCCAGCGTGATATAGCGCTTCTTCAAAATCGCCTTCGATGGTTTTGGCACCTGGGTTTTTTTGCATCCCTTGGTAGCCTACGCCGCAGTAAGCGAAGAAGATGGCAACTTTGCGGCGCTTGTAGCGGCGTGGTTTGGCGGCGGCGCCGTCGATTGTGGTGGTGGTTTGTTCATCGTCGTCGGTGGTGGTGGTGGAGGACATTTTGAGCTTTTTGGTGGCAGGTTCGGGATCTTCGGTGGGGGGTGGAATGGAGGAGAGAGAAGAAGGGTTTTGGGTTTCTTCTTCCATGGTGGGTTGGTTTAATAAGGGGTTGGAGATGTCCTCCATTGAAGATACTGAAGTGAAGGAGTGAGAAGTTGGGGAGTTGAGGAACTTCCACTGAACCCTTTCAAAACCCTAGATTTGAATAGTGAAATCGTTGCTGTTCATTGTAGCTAGAGAATTGGAAGTTTTGGGGAAATGAAGGATGTGAGATGTCTATAATTAGGACTAAATTTTTAACAAAATTTGATTTTGTGGATTTTTTTTTTTTTTTTGAGTAACTCTCTTGTACAACCGTCTAACCGTTAGACGACCTAATTTTAAGGTTACTTTTCGTAACTTTTGGGTTATTTTTAGTGACTTAGGGGCTACTTTATAAAACTTGACCCAATTAAAGAATAACTTTTCGCAATTTAGTGGCTACTTTTATTCACTTATGGGTTACATTTTGACAACTTAGGTAATTTTATAAAATTACTTATATAAAAAGTATCCCTTAAGTGGCTAAAAATAGCCCATATATTGCTAAAAGTAACCATTATATTGTGTTGTCTAACGGTTAGACGGTTGCACATAAGAATTTGCATTTTTTTTTCCTATTTGGTTATTGGGGTTAGTTTTATTTTGAATATCTAAAAATTAAAATCCCAATTATAATAAATACTTACAAAAAAAGAGTAATAAATGTATCATGTCCTCCTAATACGTACTCAATTACTTTGAGTTAATGTCACCCAACTTTAACTTTGCTGCTATGCTATTTTTGAGTGGAGATGAGATTCCCTCCAATAAAATGGTGAAGTATTTTGTGGTATGTTGTGAGGGTGATAGCAATCCAAAATCAACACCAAAGTGTTGTTATGTCGGATGCACTCTATTGAGCCCCACCATTCCGTTAATTGCCGAATTATAATCACAAAAAGTTGAAAGCTTGGTTTTAAAGTTTGAGATTTTGGATCCCGATTATACTCTATTGACGCCCTTGATGATCTTGCCCGCTTCTTCTTGACAAGTTCTTTAGACATGATGATTTTGTAGTTCATATTATTAAGGTGATGTAACGATATGATAATGTGCATGCAGGTGATGTAACAATATGATAATGTGCACGCAGGTGATGTAACAATATAATAATGTGCACGCTGAGTCTTCAATCAATGACCGGTATGTTATATTATGTATGATTGGCTTAATTGGGTAGAGAGTGATTGTAAATGGTAAGCAAACACTTAATGGCGAAAGCTTATAAGTCCAACAACTAGGTTTGTTACAATCACTTTGGTAATACAGTCTACGTCAAGGGTTATACTTTGAAAAAGTTTAGGAAATGTAATCAGACTTCAACAATAGAGGAAATAGATGAGAGAAAGACAAGTGATTGAAATCTTTAAGGCCCTGTTCGGGGTGGTTGCCAGTTGCTAGTTTTTACTTTTGAAATTTTTTTAACTCTTTGTAGAAATTTAATTTAAAGCTGAATTTGTTTGTACTTACAGTTCCCTGCTTCATTTTCAAAACTGACAACAGAAAACTAAAAACCAAAAAAAGTGGTTTTCAAAAACTGGCTTTGAGTTTCCAAAAAAACTGAAAACTGGCAACTGGCAACCACCCCAAACAAGGCCTAAGTGTAATTTGTAAATAAAAATGCAATCCTCTTTTCTTTTTCTTTTTTGTTTTATTTTATGTTATACATATTTTGATTAAGAGGGATATAGTCTCCAAAATTAGATAACTGATGATGAATTCTATGTGATGTCACCACACCTAAGCAATCCTCATACATAGTAAGATGTAGCTCATATGGTGATTCTTGGACTTTGGGTTCTTATTGGACACTAACTAATTATATAGCTCAATTAGTCGTGTGGTAGCAATACTTGATTTGCATCACACATGTTAACTTAGGTTCCTGACATCACAAAATACAGGTTTTAATGTTACTCCTGGGTCAATCGTTTATGGATATTGAGCACTACAATAAAGCCATCAGTAATCCTCTCCATAGAGCCAACAACTTTGTCCAATAGAGGTGTAGTGCCCGTAGTTTGTAAAAGCTAATAT
Organism: Mesembryanthemum crystallinum; assembly: GCA_030267885.1. Taxonomy (NCBI): domain Eukaryota; kingdom Viridiplantae; phylum Streptophyta; class Magnoliopsida; order Caryophyllales; family Aizoaceae; genus Mesembryanthemum; species Mesembryanthemum crystallinum. The sequence continues at coordinate 7,719 of BSSO01000166.1, read as the reverse complement.
ATCGCATAATTCATCCTTCACCACGTCACCACCTAGTCTTAAATTCCCATTGTTGACCCATTAGTTAGTAATAAGCATAAACTATCTAATGGGGGTGGGGTTTGGGAGTCCAACTGACGTCCAACTAATATTAACTTATGGGATAATATGAGTTTTTTCTTTTATGCTCTTGATTGATTGTAATTTAGATTTACAACTTCTTGGAAAATGCCTAAGGCAAAGTCTGGCAAAACTAGCTATAGCTACGAGCAGTATCTTCACAAAACTAGTTGAAAGTGGTAGAAAATAGTTTGAAGTTGGTTATGCAAGGGTAATAAATTAACTGTAACTGAAACTTCCAAGTGAAAGCTAGTATGTGTAGTTTACAAAAATTACCTGTAGCTACAGGTGTAGTTGTAGTTATTACTTCTAAAAGTGTTCGGTAGTTAAGAGTAAAAAGAACAAGTTGAAACTGCAAGCTGTAACTCTTACTCAAAAGTTAGCTGTTGGTGTCAAACATAACCTTAAACTATTTATTTGACAACATGAATTAATAGAACTTCGAAATTCCCCTTATCCAAGGAGATTAATTTTTGGATGAAGTAGTGAGAGATAAAAATATAGCTGATTTTTGCCAAACATAGTTATCTCATGGTAGAATCACAAATGAACTCACATCTAGTTATGATGTATGACACTTGCCCCACGACACCATGAGAAGCATTGATGATGATGAATGATGAGTGCAAAAACCATGCCTATACACAAAAATCTTATCAAATCAATGGGGTTGATCATGATTTTATCACAAAATCCAAAGAAAAATGAGTGAGGACCCATCATGACACTTCACCACTATCATCATATACTAAATCAAACGGTCCATATTAATCTATCTAGAGAAGTATACTATCAAGACCTAACATTTTTCCCAACATCACACTATCCTCATTGCCCCACCACTTTTATGCATAATCCATTTGCTTTTATTTTATTTTTTTTCCTTTTCAAACACAACAAAATAATCCAAAAAGAAAATAAATAAAAATCTCATGCCATTTTTGGGCACCTTTTCAGGAAATCTTTCTTGTCCTTGCCTTAACAAATTTTCCGTTTCGGATAAAACCAGGATTCCAAGAGAGATAGAGAAGTTCGAGATATTGAAAAAAGGGCTTGAATCAATCAAACACTCTTTAATTCGTTATCAAAAACTCCAATTTCGTGCCCTAATTTTGATCCATCAAAAAAAAATTTTTAGTGTATCCTCTGTTTCTTCTCAATTTCCATACATTCAATCGAGTTTTTTTTTTGAAGAATTTTGATGCTGAGGTGATGCTAATGGCGGCAGCGAATCCGAAGCCGTTACAATCGCGACCGTACGAGGAGGAGTTTCCGATCGATGGAGGATACTCCGGCGAATCGGACGGTGACGATTCGATGGATGATGGCGTTGATGAGGATGATCCGACGGTGAGGGTGAGGAGAGAGAGTGGAGGAGTGGGTGTAAGTATGGGTCCCACACGGAAGAGCGAGCTCACGTTGTCTTTCGAAGGGGAGGTCTATGTGTTCCCTGCTGTTACACCCGAAAAGGTTCGTTCACTTGAATTTGTTTCAATTGAATTGTTATTTTTTGGTAAGTTTAGTTTATATTGATGTGGATCGTGATATTTTAAGTTTGTTTAATGTGATGAAGAATTTTATATTTGTTGAATTATTTAGATGAATAAATCCATGCAACTGAGATTATTGAGAAATTTCCAAATTGAAAATTTTAATTTAATCGCGTTCTGATTTAGTTTGGTTTTATTTATGAGTTAAGCTTATAGAATCTAGCATGTGGATGTGTTCTGTGAAATAGAAGTTGTTTATTGGAAAAGAGAAAAAGGAAAAAACAAAAAAGAAAGTTCAAAATGTAGTAAAGGTGCTTTTTTGTTGTTGAAAGATGTAGTGAAGGTGCCAAGTACTAGTAACTATTATACATGCTCAACTCGCTTTTCTTCTTTGGTATTGGTGTTTTCCGGGCTTATTGGTGGTTTATGAAATGTTCTTCATCTGACATTTTGGTGTCCAAGTGCGTTACGACGTGGCTGAATCATGAGTGAGTAGCTGAGTCTGTTGTTTTTGGTGGTGTTGGCTTATTTATGTAGTTACAGTAACATTGGTTCTTTGTGTTACTATGCGGCATTCTATTTTTGCTACTAGGCTGTGGTGTATGAGTGATTCACACATTACGTTAACTTCAATCTTATTAGTGATGAATCGCGTCATAGTACTTCAATGATGTCTCTAGTCTTCCCTGAACATGGCATTGGAAGAGTGAACTATATGACACAAGCTGTGATTGCAAACCGCAACCTAAACATAACACTTTGAGACTCCATAGTGATAGTAGGTTAAGATAGTTGGTTTAAGCAGAAGCCACCTGATATGGGTAGTGTCCTGAGTAGTGTCCCGACGAAGTTGGTGTATGCTTCAGCTCATAAAGTTGTCTTTTTTGTGTGAAAAAATTGAGATATTCGTGTGGAAATTAAGATCATTGAGTTACTTTATTGTTGTTTATGCCTGCTATCTTTTTAGCAAGTTTATGTGAGAAGCAAGCCTTTTTTACTTGAGTTCTAAAACCACAGGTTCAGGCTGTGCTCTTGCTTTTAGGAGGGCGTGATACTCTTGGCGATGTTCCCACTGTTGAAGTAGCTTGTGGACAAAATGATATGGTAATACCAGGAAGTGTCTTGAAAAGGCAAATGTAACAAAGTCCCTTGTTTGTACTTTATATGAAAGCTTTCATGTTGCTCTTGTAATAATTTGTAGGCCATGGGAAACTCTGCAAGGAGATCGAATATTTCTCAAAGAATAGCTTCCTTAGTTAGGTTTCGGGAGAAAAGAAAGGAGAGGTGCTTCGATAAGAAAATTAGGTATACTGTACGAAAAGAGGTTGCTCAAAGGTAAAATTTTATCTTCTAGTTTCTCTTCCAATTTCAATGGTTCTCATTAGTCTTTCTGCATGGATGTTGTGGTCACTTCTTACTGAATTCTTTGCAACATTTTTCACTTTTCTGTGCGCGATATATGTCATACGTGTAATAAAACAATGACCCACTGAACTTTAGATATTGCAAGTGGCAAGGTTTGGAGAAGTTAAGATATACACTACCTAACCCTAATCATTAGGGACTAGTATAGAGACTGTGTTGGAATTGGAAAGCCTTCCAAAGAACATGTTTGAAAGTAACATAGGAGAAAATACATAATGGCTATATGCATTATGTTCTTTAGTGACACATTGTCATGCCAAGTACCTAAAGTCACAAGAGCAAAATATATCTCAAGAGTCTTCAGTGTAGATCTTTCACTAGACCAAATGGTTTGCTTATAGATATACGGGTCTTTCCCGGGATAACTACGGTCAGCATTCATTGTCAATATGTCTCATGAGTCTTCAATAGTAGCACATAAGCAAGTGCAAGCATATTTTTCCCGTGACCGATAAGACGACGGCATCGACTGTAGAAGCTTTGTTGCCTCACTTAAGATATATTCATGTCATCTTTTAGGTGGTCCCAAGGCTGTAATTGAATTTAATGGTATATTAATTGGAAGGCACAAATTTTACAATTCTTGTTTTTCTTTCAATAATTATCAGATGTTCAACCATTGAGATCTTCCAACAGTTTAGGAATGTGAGTTTACTATGCAATTCAGAGTGTTCGAAATGTGATCACAGTCGATGTTAAAATTTCCGCTTCTGTTTTTTAGTTGTTAAAGTTCTACTATGAATGACTAAATAACTGATCTTGACCCTTCCAAATTACACAGTAGAAATGAGCTGCCTCTCCCGAAAATAAACATGATGAAATGAGATACAGTGAGGCCTCTAGTCTTATTGTTACTGCATTTCATTGAAAGATTTTCCTCAAAAAACTCGTACTTTCACCCATATTATCTTGAAAGATGGAAATTGTGACAAACTTTACACTCTTTGAAGATTTAGCAGATCCCATCATCTAGGCTTTCTTTTGATTCTCATGACAAACAACAGCTCTTTTATCACTAGTTTTTTCCCTACATGTTTCACTTCCTGTTATCTTATTGGGAATAATTTCTTGGTTTTCTAGAATGGTCCGCAAGAATGGCCAGTTTGCATCCTTGAAAGAAGGCTCAGCGAGTTCTAATTTGGATATCAAGAAGAGTTTTGCGGGTGATAGTACTCTGGGGTCAGAAACTGTGTGAGTCTTGATAGACTAATTTCTTTATGTTTCTCATGCAGAAGAAGCTGGTTGTTTATCTTCTAATGGTTGCAGTTCCTCTTTCCCCTTCTGATTTTCTCTATGATGTTCAGTTGCAGAAGGTGTCAACACTGCGGTGTGAGCGAAAATGATACACCAGCAATGCGTCGCGGACCAGCTGGTCCAAGGACTTTATGTAATGCATGTGGACTTATGTGGGCCAACAAGGTTTGAAATGTATAATATGTCACTAAAATTTTAAATGAGAGAATACTTTCTCTTTGATATGATTGTGCTCTCTGCTTTGTCCTTCGGTTGTGATTTGGTCATGTAAAAATTTAGAAACATTACATATTTTCAGATTTGTATTCATGCAGTTGTCTAGGTTTATTTAGATTGGAGTCGTCAATGACGAACTTTTGGTCAGGGCTAAACATCTCCTATAGACATTTTTATAGTAGTCAATATACGATGGTTGCTGAGTTTACATATCGAGCAGCTTGCTCAAGGAGTATCATTAATAATTACTTAAGCAATGAAATGAGGTAGTTCTGATCAATATCTTTGGTTAAGATTTCAGAGTTTAGGCACAGTGATAACTGTTAGTAATACTATGAACATTGCTGATGAGGATTTAGATTTCCTGTGAGATTGTTTTTCAACTGGAAATCTGATGTTCCTTTGACGAGATTGAGTTCTCTGCTCTGAATTTACTTTAGAGATCCTAAATTCTAATTCAACCACTTGGGCTTTGTTTGGCAAATGGTTGGTGATATTGGCGGTCGGCTGTCGGCTGATAGCTGGTAGATGTTGGTTAGTTGCATTAGCTGCTTTGACCGGCTGGTAGCAATGATTGTTTGTAAAAGGTGTTTGGTAAAGTTAGCTGATCATTATTAGTTGGTACCTTGTAAATATCTTGAAATTAAACTAACCAGCCACTAGCCAACCCCAAAAGCTACTCATGGTGGCTTTTCAAAAATTGGCTTGAAGGATGCCAAAAGCCAACCTAACCAGCCACTTACCAAACACCTTCTTTGGCTGGTGGACTGGTCAAACAAGCCAAAATTGCCAAAAACCAACCGAAAAGCCCTATGCCAAACACCACCTGGTGTTGGCTGGATCATTCTCTATCTCAGTGTGAAGATGTTTATAAATAAAGGATAGCATATGTAATTCTCTGGTTTCTAAAGTTCATTTTATTCAATTTGAGGATATTCTGTGTAGAACAATAGGGATATTGATCCCTAAGAATAGAGATGGGAAGGCAAGAAGCATGTGGGGAAATATTCAATATGTTTCTTGAATGTTTGCTTGACATTGCAGTCTGATAAAAGCTTATTATGAGGCCTCCCATGTATGTGGAACAAGACTACTGACTTGCAAAGTCCAATAACTTTTGACCAGAAGGGGAGCTGGTGGTCATGAAAGTGAAGTGACACTGACCCCCCCCTCATTGTGGATCATGACTTAGGTAACAGGAAACTAGAGAACTATCAACAAGGTTCTGCTGAAGATACGAAATACAATATGCCAATCAGGTGTCACTCTGTGAATATCTTGAGCCACATTCTTGACAGCAAGGCATTAGCTGTTGCTTGAGGCTTCATTGGGGGCTTGGGTGAAGCACATAAAAGTTAATTGAAGACAAAGGGGATTTGGTGCAATCCCTTCATTATATATTTATATAATTTCACTCCATATGGTCTTAAGATATGTGTGCCATTTATTTTTTTGCATGAATTTTGTCAAGGCATCCTGCTTTCTAATATTTTTCTTTCTCTGAAAGTAAACTGTTTGTGAAGTAATCATGATTGAAGCATCGTTACCAATTTACCATCTTATTTATTTGTTCTTGTAGCTTAGTGTGGGTTTCTTTCTCATATAGTTGCTACTATGTGTAGGGAACATTGAGAAATTTAAGAAAAGCAGGAAGGAGTTTAATATCAGACCAAGCTGAACCTGTAAGTACAAGTAATCTGACTTGGTTTTGAGGCCTAATTCAGTCAGTCTTCTTCTAGTCACTCCATGACATAATGAAAGAACCAAGTTAATTATCCTCATGTGGTTTTATTGGTTTTATGATGGAACACATGATCTAACTAAGATAATCATCCTTTGTGGAAGTAAATTTTAGAAAAATAATAGTAACAATAATAATGATTCTGAGCTAAATTGAATAATCAGTGGACAAAAGTATATCGAATTGTGTTCCCATCCTCCAATAAGGCTGTAAGCCAGAGAAAATTGAAGGTTTTTTGGGTCNGGGGGGGGGAGGGTCTTACCTTTGGTAAGCTGTTCTGAAGACTGCTCAGAACCTCAGATGCCCTGTTGCAAGTATTATGAGTCAAATTGATCTACATGAAACTTTTCCACAGAGCAGTAAGAGTTGTTATTTGGTAAAATTCAGCTTTGAATTATAGGAGCTAAATCAGTCTCATTTGACTGCGTTCTTATATGAGAATTGAGAAGTAGTAGGTTGATGCTTTTTTAATCAAGGTTGTATTAGAAACCTCTTTGCAATCACAGGGGATATGCTACACATACATTCAACTATCCCCGGATCCTGCCATAGGTGGGAGCCTCGTGAGAGGTACTTGGTGGATGGTATTGTATGCTCATGCTTTCAGGAAGAAGTGGATCTGCAACTGTGGTATTTATGGAGTAATTGCATTTGCACTGCAGGGGACCCCCGCTGATATAAAGCCTTCTGTTGCAGAAGAAATCTCATCTGGCAGCCAGTGTAAGCGTGTATGTTTTCTCTGTTTGACTTGTACAGAAAGGAATTATGGTTTCTTTTCCTTAAGAGACTAGTTTATATGCAGAGAACTCCTGAAGGCAATTCTGATGCTGTAACTGTAGCCTATGTTAATCCGTCTTTCAAACGCCATAAGGAGGTATGCCATCAACCTTGTACAGCAGTTCTATGAATTTGTGTTCCCTATCTTCTTTTGTTGGTTCTCACTTTAAGGACTATCCGTGGATTTGGATGTTCTGGCTCATGATGCTTTCATAACTCATTTTAAAACACATCTGTTAATAACCACCATGGGTTTGTGTGGTGGGCAGGGCTGGTCTTGTTTATATGTGAGACTGCATATAGGCTAGTCAAGTATAGTCTGTTACTTTAATCTGCAAGTGGGTAAGATTTGGGTTGAGTTTGTGTTAGCAGTTAATGATTATGAAGCATAGTGTGGAAATATTCTCTTTATTTCAACAATAAGAATTAGGTGTCTGACATTTATGTTGCTATAGAGCGATTCTTGTATCGATATTTCCTCAGTTCTTCTGAGTTGTGGTATGCATTTCGATATTTCCTCAGTTTTCTGAGTAGTGGTATGCTTCACAAATTAAAGATTAGTGTAGTTAGTTGTTTTTTTGAAGGAGGAAAAATAAATTAGGGGTGTTACCCTCACTGACATCCAACGTCATTGGGGAGACTTGTAATTCTTTTCTTTGAGGACTCCTTGTCCTCTACCTCTGTAATTACTATTTTACTTTGTTAATAATATACTTT